>JAGJTL010000037.1:455884-498609 GCA_022063505.1 Calosoma granatense
TTATAAATATATGTATGTATGTGTGTATGTTTGTAAGTGTCACCTACAGTTGTACGGGGCCGGGCGAGGGGGCGGGGGTTCCATGGTAGATTGGATTCGGGTCCAATACGTAGAACATAATTGAATTGAAACAACTAACACATGTCCCAATGTTGAATAGTAGTGTCACATGTACATACGTTCATACGTTATACGTACGTAACGTTACGTGTGTCGGTAATGCAGAATCCGCTTCTGTCGTGTCCTACCTTGTCCCGTTACCGACTGAGAGCAGGATTAGGTTAGGTGAGCTGTTGCTGTCGGTAGTAGCTGTTGTTGTCGGTGGTTGTTGTTGGTTATATATTCCATGGTTCAGTGATATTATGGTGCGCAACTCACCGTCTGGTATACCTGCTACCGCGATGCAACCGATGCCAACAAACACAACGCCATTATCCACAAACACTGGCCGCTCCACTGCGATGATGAACCTGCACACACAAGCAAACAGACATACACACATGTTATTTACACAGCTAATCGGTCTCGGAATATTTAGTTATTAAACATACGTTACGCACGTACACACCCAGATCAACGTATAAAAGTATTTATATTAAATTCTGAAAAATAAACATCAGTGCAAAATATTAAATTAAATTTCTTCATAGTTGAAATATTATCTCTTTTAAGCCGTATAAAAATGTACATAATACTCATTATAGATATGAGATTATCGTATAAATATTTCAAGTAAAGAGATACAACGTACATAATGTTCGTTTCTTGATAAATATATGTCAATTCACGTTTTGTAACTTTTTCAAAAAGGACTGTCATATGAAATTTATGCAGCAAAATAATTTTGCCCAGGCACGTTCCGCTCATTATGTATTCAAAATGGAAACTGAAAATAAAAAAGCACGTGGTAGGGTCATCTAGTATATCAAGGGCGCCAGCTGTGCACTGTGGAAACTGTGGGAGTGCTAATGCGTCAGCCGTCGTCGGTATAACGTCCATCGAGTCGACAGCAGCTAGCAACGGTTAGCAGAGATTTTATATGTAGGTATGTACGTATATCTAAAAACTCTTGTATAATACATATTACATCTACCATAGTTGTCTGTTAGCTTTAATATTATATTAGTAACTATAATTACAATGAGTCTTTTGATTTTAATTATACAAGTCTTTTACTATTAAATATTCTAGTAATATTAACCTAGTAAAGTTCTTAATACAGATAAATAAACAATATTATATTTGCAGGAAGTATAAATTAATTTTGAATAAACAAAACTACTGGAGTGCATAGTATATTAACGTTTAACAAATAAAGGTAACACAAAGGGAACTGTACCCAGAATGCAATGCTGCACAGTCGTACCGGTAGACAAAGTTTTAGACATGTGTAGCCGCGGATAACAGGAGAAAGATACCAAGTTGCGCACTTTATAATCATTATCACACAAAACGAAAACATTTTCGCGCGACAATTTCGTTAATTCTATTATCTTGAACTTTTTAGTTCGTTGCCGACAACAAATGTATTTACACACAACTGAGAGAAGAGACACAGGCAACACGACGAGAACGAACCATGCAGTGTAGCCAACTGAGAAAAACGAAATTAACATTCGAAATGAACGCAGAAAGAATGAGAGAGAGAGAGAGAGAGCAAGGTAAAGACGACTAGACTAAAACTCAGATGAACGGAATTTTAAATCAGAAATGCACCCGGCCTGAACCGGATTATCGGATAGCGATTTTCCGGATGTACGCCGGAGTGGGTTTTGCAGTATCCGGTCGCCCGATTTATAGCAATTTTCATTTAATGATTACAATGACTTTCCCTCTCTCTCTCTCTCTCTCTCTTGCACTCTGGAATCGATCAATACATGAATAGAAGGAATGAATATTTTAATAAACTGCATTTTGAAAAACCCTACTGTGCATGCGTGTTTTATTTTATAGATACTATTTCAATAAAATTTAAAATAATGAGTATACAATGAGCTGTTAATTCTGTTAATTGTTATGAGCTATAAAAGGTTCTTGTGATTGTTTTTATAGAGGTAAACTAATACCTTTTAATTATTATTACCATTAAGAACTATGCTTTGAATAAAGTATTCTATTGTGTAAACTAATTTATAGATTGCGTTACCAACATATATGCGATTTCTATGCGCTACCCCTTGATTCTTCAAAAAACGATTTGGCTAATTAATGAACTGCGTAGTTTTCTTTAGTAAACAAAATTCATTTAATAGCCTCCATCGTTGAATTGAAAGAAGTAGTAAAAATCAGAAGAAATTAAATTACAAAAGAGACCTAATTTATACTCGGCCAACGGGCGAGGTCCGCGCTCGCGCTCGCTTTTCTTCTAAAAGAAAAACATAAATTCAAAGAAGAAAAAGGAGCTTGCTTGTTCGAAGGAAAGTTTCCAGGGAATTTACTTTGGGTGACCAAACAAGTTGGTAGATTAACTTGAATCGCAACCGTAGAGGAGAGAAGATGTGTTGCCCGGTACTGGCTGCACAGTATATAGATGGCTTCGACAAGAGTATGTCTGAAGGAAAAGAAGAAACTAAGGAAGAGATACACACACTCAGTGTTGGATAAAAGTACGCAAGATTCTACAATGAGAAGATATAGTCTTCTAAAAGTTTACACCCTCCACACATACAAATGGACAAACAGTTGAAAGTTGTAACAAGTTGTGTTGTAACTGGCCCGTATCTGTTGTACAACTGTCCATACGTCAGTTCAGTTGGCCAGGTTCGTGAGTTTGTCCAATGTTAGTTTTGTTCCAGGTCTTCCCTAGTGCTTAGCAGAATCTATAACCGTAACCATTCGCTAGCACACCATAGAGAGAGAGCAATGAAGTCGATTTCAGCACAACGACAGTTAAATAATTCTAACCCCGAAAACTCTTTCCCGGAGCTATCGCGGCCACTCCTAATGGTAGCATTAAATGAACTTAAAGAACATCACCGTTGGAACGAACCAACCGCAACATTACTCCCAGACAATCCATTTCAATCTTTGGAAATATGCACTTACAAGCGGACACAGTCAGTCGGGTGTATTACCGTAACATAAATGAACCCGGTAGCAAACGGTTACGATCGGTTAGGGTCGGTTGCTGTATTCTTAACAGATCATGCGATTTGTGTTAATTTCTGTCGATAACATTTTATTCACGTAGTGAAACTAGAACCCAAGGATATAAGGTATTTTATGAGAATGTACTCTCTGGTTTGGAAGTGAATGTACCTCTATTAATTTTAGTTTGACATGTAAATATATTAATGAATACATGCTTCAAAGATATGTATAAAGCTACATCAGAAGGAAGAACAATATAATGCGAGTCGATGTTCTGACATCGTGTAGAACAAGATCTTATTCTATATTTAAATATTAAATAACGCACAGTGAACTGTCATCGTTGGCATTATCGTTATGTCGTTGATATCGTCTTGAACATGAAAACTTTTTAATAATTTATTACCTAATAACAATGGAATGTCGTGAGCCCGTTGAAACGTTTTCAATTTCAGTATGGAAATGGCAACGCCCGGGTAGTTTTACATTTGACTTTTACACGTTGAACAAGAATTCTATTATCTTATCAGCAAATGGCGGCTTGAATAACAACATAAGTGCGGAAAAAACATTGTTGATTTCCCATGAGAATTTTACCAATATCTCCCTGGACACGTTACCACACACACAGACACAGACAGAGAGTGTGTGTCTGGATATCCGGTTCGAAGGACTATACACCAACAACTAACGGAAATATGGCCAGCAAAAAAGTCGAACGCAGTAGCAACACAAAGTTACAGCAGTATGTGCATGCCGCAAATGACAGTTTCAAAACTCATTACTAACTAAACAATGCTGCGAATGACTAGCAAAAAGTAGACCGGGCCACCACGAACATCATACCATCGCTCGTTCGCTCTCTCTGTTAGCGATGGGCAATAAATAATTCCAACAACAGCACGGCTTAACTATCTGCGTATGGTTCAGGGTCCAACTCGTAATTCCTTGACGCCAAATGACCACAAGCAAATAATAAAAACCCTTCCACCATTGAAGATGGGAACAAATTCTAGTGGACAGTTCTTGTTACAATCTCACATACATGCATGTAAATGCTTATTCATACGCATGTCGGCGTATAGTTGAGGAACATTTATTACCTATAATATAAAATTAATGTGACACACTTGAACACGCAGAAACTCTGCTGGAAACCTAAAAACTGAAACAGCCAAATATAACAAACTATAAGTTCTGCATTAGACAGTTATTAAATAATGAAATATTTCTAGGTTTTAAAATATTTCACAAGTTATTTCAATGCGCTGCATTATGGAAGAACAATTCAGTGATCCGATGTTACTAAAGGCAATAGTGACAATAGTTTGTCTTCTAGAAACGCTAAACTACGCAACGATTAAAAGACAAGTATACTTTGGTGAGGTCTTAAAGATATTAATTCCTCTACCACATAAAGCGAGCGTCCACGGAATTTTTATTAAAACATTCGTTTACAGGGGCCAAAAGTGTATGCACATCCAGTAGACGAGAATAAGACGAAGCAGAGGGTGGAAAAGAAACGAGCACACGTTCACATCTTCTGCTGCTGTTGTTTCAGTAATGTGTTTAATATCTGAAGCACGTGGTTGACTAGGAATGTTTCGCTAGGAAGATTTTCTCTGTTAAACGTTCGACATTCTTGTCTGTTTCAAGACGAACACTGTGGTCTAGTTACCTTGTACTACAGGTTCTTGTCAACCCACTCAAAGATGCTCTCAACATCTACTACACAAATATGCCAATGTCTTTGGAGATATGCACAAGTTTGCTTTATTTTTACCAGTAATGCCAACCTTTATCCCACGTGCATGCATGAAAGAACCTTTTTCATATTTAAATAAAGCTTGCCTACGTGCTTTTTATGCTATTCTTGATATTTGCCATTTCCAGACACATAGGATAAATATACAACATTATGTTATTTTTGTATTTGTGCATATCTGAACACTGTTTTATTGTGGGTTTAAACGTATCATGGTTTAGACGTTTTATTCATTTGTTGTTTATTTTTAGTTAAAGAAAAACATGAAACAGATATGTAATAATAAACATGAAATTAGTTTATTTATTTGTAAGCAATAATATAATTATTTTGTTTACAGATACAAGAGAACTGCAAAGGTTGAGGACTAATATATGAATACTGGAGGTATATCGTGGTTTATCAAATACAACTTACCTAGTGAAGATTCCCTTGTGCCAAGAACGGAAGCCAAACGGGGCCGTTCCTCTTCGAGTACTAGTTCGACTTTGGAGCGATACAATTGGAACATGGTCGCTTCACATTCGATACGGACCTTGGCATATTGAAATGTGCTGCCCTCGATATCCAGCTCTAAACCTACGACAGTTACTTGTCGCTGGTGACTCTCAACATTGCCTCCTTCACCGATCACCAGGACATCGGGTCGCGTCTCCATCTCACCACCATCGACGGGAAAACGCAGTAAGAAACTCTCGTTAATCTGCGAACAATAAACAATAATAATATGACACCTCTCTTTTCATATTATGTTCACAAATATAAAATATTCTAAACGCATACTAAAACAGTAAAATTGTGAGCGTATTGCAGTTACAAACTAAACTAATTTAACTTCAGCAATCCATGTGTAGTGATGGAATACGATCGATAATAAAACGTCAAATAATTTTAAACAAATTTACTCATGTAATCCGAGAAATAATGAAGTTTTAGTATTACTATGTATTTATCCCGCGTACTGTTTAACGATTTATTTATATACACTATTAATTCATCGAATAAAACAAAACGAGAATTTATCGGTTTAAACACATTTTATTGGGAAAGGAATTACACGCGCGTACACAGTGTTTGTCCAATATTTATTAATTAATCATTTAACCGTCGTTTAAACTAGTGCGATGATGATCACACCCAGCCATGTTTAATCCTGTAGCTCTTCTGTTCACCTATATATTTGTACTTTTCATTTACTCATATGTATACACATATTTTCGACCGAACGTTAAAAGAGCAAATATAAATATTTGTTTAATCTCAATATATATGTACACATGTGGTGTACTAACAGTACATAAAAGTTGCCATTGCTGCTGTTATTGTTATGATGCGGTTTAGAAGTTTTTTTAATCGCTGGAATGAGAGTAAAAAAAGCGACATTAAAACCGTTATTAAATAAATCCATCTACATTAGTTGAAGCGACGTGCAGAATTGCGATGCCGAGTAATTATTCATCCCTGTAACACAACGCGATGTGTAGCGACGCCCCACGACGGCCACGACGCTGTGTCATCCTGTCTACCGGTTTACTCGTCACGTCCGCCTTTTGTAGAAAACGGAAACAGTTCCGGACATACTCACAGCGCAAGTTAAATAATCTCCCATGATTCCGTTGTACACTCACTCACTCTCTACGTCACTTCATTCGCAGTTTTCTTTATTTCTTCTTCTTCCTTCCCCAATCTTCCAGTCCCCTCCTCCGCTTGGTCTCTTCATATTTTTTTCTACCGGTCGTGTGTATTTCTTTCTTTCTACTTTTAAAAGAAGTGATAGTTTCATTGTTTCGTTCAACCGAGTTTAATTTTGTACAGCTTCGCGCCCGCATACTTCATTTTATTCTTCTTCTCTTAGGAAATTCCTCGCACAATTTTTCCCAATTTCTTTTAGGTTTTATTCCACCGACAAGTTTTAGTGTCAAAGTTCAGGACGTGTATGAAGAATACGAAATGACAAACCATTTTTCTTACAAACGTAGTTGTGGAAAAGGCATAAGAACGGACGAGCAAAAGCAGAAGAAGGAGTAGAAGAAGCGGAGATGGGAACAAGAAACGGAAAGGTAACATAGTTGATATTCCATCCATCGGATGTTGACTAGCGACCGCTCGGTGCCTGAGAGGAGTGAGACAAGGGGGTGATACTGTCATAGGTACTGTAGATTCCAGTTGCAGATACACACTCTCTCCGCAGGCAGGAGTAATGGGAGAGGAGAGAGTTAACAGAGACAGAATGTGTTATATGAACGGCCGGCGTGGCGCCCGAATATCTGTAATTAAAATGATAAACAGGCGTGATTTGAGGCGCGGGAGTACACGACAAGCGTCGACGAAGACAATGGATGCCGGTGATGAAAATGGGCGACGACTGAAGCGAACAGATGGCAGCACCAGCGCACAGGCAATAATGTACTCATGTGACGCGTTAGTCGTGAAATGGAGCAACATGACACACTTGCTTCAAAATAAACAAAACTTGCTTTAATTATGCAATGGATTTAGTTGCAAACTTTCGAAATACATTACAAATACTTCAAGTAGCTAGTTTACTAATTAGTTTTTTCATTTACAGTAACTAAAATTACTAATGCCGGCTTTCTCTGACAAGATTCATGCCAAATCTCCAATCAAAATGACCAATATCACATTAGCTTTGAGCAGTAATGTTATTTAAGAGGCAGTAAAGTAGTTTTGCTTCGATTTTGATTTGAAGTTCTTTTCACAAACTAGGCATAAGAAATGTAAATGATTTTTGAATAACAATGACCAGAAATATTTTCCTCTAATCTATTTCTTAGCCTAATCGACAACAGTAGATCTATCTAATTTACAGGCGAATATTACCGACAAAAGTTCGCTGACGACCATTGCTCGTACAGAAGTAACAAGTAGTAACACGTACAATAAGAATAGAGCGTCGTGCTTGGATTATAGTATCATATGAAACTGTCTGCCCAACCACTGGAGCCAGCCCGAACTCGAGATCATAGAAAACTTGTGGAAACTTTTGATACTATAGAAGAAGTAGCTACTACCCAGCAGTGCCAGGACGTGAATGACGAGGGGGTGTACAGGGGTAAGAGGAAATAAGATAGATAGAGTTCAGAGTCCATTATAAGCACGTCGCTCTCTCGCATCGACGTGCTGCTAGAAGTGTTTACTGAGTCATGATCAGTAACTGAAATGGAATCCAAGTTTCTAAAAGCTTCGTAGCATGCATACAGTCATCTCTATGGAGAACGTAACGTAACGGACGTGGGCCGGTTGCTGGTGTGACGTATGGCCGTTGTGGATTGGGTAGGCGAAAGAGAAGGGCGCCGCATATATACGCCTTGGGTCACAAATTCAAATATCTTCCACTTCGTCGTCGTCGTCGTTCGGACGGACGAAGGAACTCCTGTAAACAACTGCGCGCTCTCCATGCCGCCGCACAAGGACACTCGGGGCGAAATTCTATCATCTCGAGATTTTCTTTTTGTTGAAAATATATGTGTTTAAACAGGACCTGAAGTATCCAATAATATACAGCGAAAGTGATGTAACTATATGAACGTATGCAACATCAAATATACTCGTATTTTACCATATAAAAGAGTACAAACTTAAGGAATTTATAGTATTGTTAATAACTGGTGTAGTATGTATTAACCATTGGGAAAAAGTAATTTGCACTTAATCTAGTAATAAAAAGTGGTTATTAGGTGTCTACTGCATCGTTTGATAAACTAATTTATAGAAAATTAAATGTAGATTGTCAAATACTTCGTGCGGAATGTTTTTAACTAGATTACTAGAACAGTTGTTACAATAAAACATAATACATTCAACAATAATTATAATTTTACATGTTCCATAATTTCAGATTTTATTTTCCTGTATAACAGGGCTTACCACCATAACACAAAATAATCCTGGAATTACCCACAAAAATACGGGCAGTAAACAGTCTTAATTTTTTTAAATATTTTATAAAATATATGACACATAATTGCATATATCCAATAAAGTTTCATAGCAAAAGAGAAACTAAAAATAACATAAATAGCAAAATTTAAATAATTAATCACCCGATTAATTACAATTTGTAATCAATTATACATTTTATGCTAACATATCAATATAATATTTTATGTTTAACAAATAAATAATATTTTATTTAAATTAAAACAACATGTTTAATTAGGTTCAAATATGTAATACATATTAGCATATTTAATTTTGTTACAAATTGTAATATTAATTAGCAAGGCTTTGTGTAAATGATACATCGCACGAAATATAATATTAAACAATGCCAATTAACTAACCTGCCTATTGTGTGCTCTGGTTACAATACCTGCATGTATGTATTAGGGACAAAAGAACAAATTACACTAGCCAAATAAGCCGGTAAACATAATTACAATGAAATTTTATGAACAAAATTTTATCTTTTAATTCCCCAATGAATTAACTATAAATAACAATTAAGGCTGGTGATTTCCAGTAATGTTACACGATGATCATTATTTGTTACTAATTATTTTAAGATGACATAATTATTACAACAAAACTGCTGTATCAAGGATGTTCTACATTTGAACACGTGCATTCCATTTGCGTTACTAAATGAATACACTTTTGTTTATAGCGGGGACCTAAATATATGATCTGCAAATCAAATACAAGGGTGTACAGCAATATTTAAAGCAATTAATATCGCCGTGTCATGAAGGAACATCACGCTTCCAGTGGAGCCCTTGAATCAGTGAACATACTCTGGGTATGAGTGGGTAAATGATGGTTTAAATTTGGCGCGTAACATTAGTTATAAGTGCACCCGTACTGATGTGACACACACACACACACACACATATTACTGTACTGTGTATTTCATTCTACATTTGCCTGATTCCATGCTTATTTATACCAGTGTTATTAAATTCAGATTTATGTAGGCATTTGTTTGTCGTTGTTGTCATTGTTGAATGTAACACACTCACTGTCACACACTGCTGGTGATTAATTAACAAATTGAATTAAGGCTTATATGTATAACGATATACTGTATTTAACTGTACACAACAACGGCTGTTTGTGCATGTGTGCATTTCGACACATCTCCAGGCATGAAATGACAGTGACGCGCACGGTTCTCTAAACATACGACAGGCAAATACACGCACCTACCATTAACAAACACGCATAAACAGGTATACAGAGACAGGTAAATAAATACACGTGAATCGTAACGTTGTAAGCTACACATCACGACAACGTAATTGCTTCGTTCACAATGCGGTTTTGTCACATTAAGTAACACTGTATATAGCAAACAATTTGTCATTCATGTTGACTCCAATTGTTAGTGAATCTAACTAATTAACAACCATACATTTCATCTTCATCTCTTGAGATTTTATATAACTTGATAATAAGATACTTTTTATACTCTATTTTTACCCCTCTGCTCACAAACAATCCAATATAATAACTGTATATATTACACAAAGTTGTTCAGATTTCTGATGACATAATAACAAATGTTCCGGCAATCCTATTACCAGCCCACTAGATTTTAAGCCTCTCAAATGAATAGCACAGCAACAGTAAACAGCGGCTGTACGAACGTTACAATGTGGTCATCATCAAAATTCGAGGCAACTTTGGGAGAAAGCCTATTTACTACAGCTTAGGATTAAGAAAAAGAAAAGATGCGACGGTGGCATCATCCTTAAAACAAGGAAACTGAGGAACAAGAGAAGAGATATGAAAAAGTACAGTTATATTATGAAGCTGGCTAGAATAACGGATGTGTCACATGAATTATATGTGGAAGACCATAAATTGAAAAGAAAAGAAATATTTTTCTCTTTCTCCTACCTTTTTTCCGTTGATGATCCACGTCAGATTAGTTGGCGGATTGGATGGGGGTGATGTGCAGTTTCCTCGCAAGATGTCACCAACGGCGTATCTTTGCTTTTCCATCACCATTTTCGGTTCACCTTCTGGAAGATCTGCAACAAAAGAAAAAACTCTTAATAACGACGTTTTCCATTTGCACCAATCATCTTTCATGTGGACGTACTATATTCCAGAACATTATGAAATTTGAATTATATCCATAAACGAAATAATCTAAATTATGTCACAATCCAACGTACAAATGAATATCTTCCAAAGAATCTTTGCTACAAATTAAAAATTATTCATTCCTTCACAATGTAATATAGGAAGATTTTATTACGGAAACGAGATTAAAAATCCATTTGAAAAGAATGTTCAGGATGAATTCCGTCGACAGAGCCAGTAAACAGTTACAGGAACCGAGAGGGAAGTTATACGTAATTAGACTGATTCACAGATGCCTGCTGTGCGGAGTGTCAGAAATAACTGACAACATAATTCACGTATTTGCGTTTGTTACGCACCAATTTGGAAATGAGAACATTTGCTTGCGGTTCCGCAAGGCTACGTTTGCGTTACGTTACGTAGTAGAAGTTTGGTGACAGTGTGCTGGAGAAAAAGGAAACTACTTCCCATCAGTTCGTCCCTATCCATATGCTGCAGAATAACAAATGGTGCTGTATCTAAGCTGACAGCCTGATGCTTCCAAGACAGGTTACCCATATACGGGCCCCTCACTAGTGATTGTTCCCAAGCATATGACAGGCAGGATGCAACATGAGCAATGTTGTTTTAGATGTGATTAGTAAACATTCCAAGAGTAGGTAAATCTCTGTTTTCTAAATAAACATCATTAAAGTTATGAGAAGAACTTATTAAAGGGGAACTACGTTAGCGTATTTCAGGAACAACCAAGTGAACATACTACCTTCTCTAATGAAATATTTCTGATTTCTCTCCTGACTACAAAACATTATTACTTCCTTCACATCAAGAATCGAAAAGTCTAATTTCGTTTCTAGTATTAGATACGTGCGCCCTTAATGTTATTTGCGAATCTGCGAGTGGACGGAGGGAGTGAAATGTACGTGATACAATTTCCTTTACTGGTATTTACAGAGGTAATAGTAAATGAATGAGTTGATTCAATCAATAGACGGACGAATATCTAAAGCAATGCGCGTCAAAGTAAATCCACTGAAAACATTCCACTACTACCGATGGGCATAATGTGCGTCAATGGAGGTTAGTGTTACGTAACAGAATGGATCAATAGAAAGTGAATTCCATGGGCCAGATACTACTCTTTTCTTGCAGTGAATCACTGGACCATCAGGGCGAGACGCGGTGTCTTTGTTCTATTTGTCCATCTATCCGTCTGTCAGATATGAATGTGCGCACCAGCGCAAGACACTAGAGCCTGAGCCGTGTGCACGGCTGCGGAACATAATATCGAATACATTTTCAAGTATTAAAATTGAATCAAACATCAGCAGTAGCAGCAATGGAGTGGAGATGTTCACGGAACAGCCAGGGGAGGAGAGAAGGTAAATGAGTTAATTTCCTCCGCGTGCTTCCACTTTATGTGTTTTTTATACGCTGCTTTATCCCCCCTTTTTCACGGTCGTATCTGGTTCTTTGTCGTGGCATACTTGGTATATGTTACAATTTCCATCCCATAAGCCCTGGACGGTCTATCCTTTGAGCCAATCTGTACACGCCATCTATGTCTGGCTTGCGGGTCGGTACCCGATAGTCTGCATCGGCCAAAGGATTGGGCAAGGGATGACCTGCGGGGCCAGGGGAAAGTTGTGTGTGTATGTATGTATGTCGGTCGTCCTCTGAACTCATCAACCACGTCGCTCTGATGGATTGGCCGTGGAATTACCAGGGACGTGATGCTCTGCTGCCGGCGTCTCCGACAGATTTGGGAATTATACACCAGCGTATGGCTGTAACTAACCAGACTATTTCTGACCGCGCGACTCGCCATCACTCTAAGCCATCCCTACTTATTCGCTCTCTGCCGGTCAACGAACGGTATCATCTACTAGACATGTTCTTGCTTCCGCATGCTACGGTGCCGGATGAACCCCATATGGCACAACTTATATTGCATCAAATTCTTCATAACTTTACCCTCATCCGTATAAAAATATCTCTCATTCAACTATACAGTGGAAAAGTGGTATTAATATCATATCAAGCAATAATTTCATAAAAAAATCTACAACATTTTCTATACAGAACAGTCGCTTTAAGTTTCCACTCAAAAATTACGTAATTAACAAACTCGACGCAGGTCTGTGGCATACCACAAACATTGCACAGTACACCTGGTCTCCGACAGAGAGCAGTAGCGTCGTTGTCTCGCTTTTTCTAAAAAGCAACTACTCTATTATAACGTAGCACACACAAAATGAAATAGTATGAAATTGTTAGATGAAAGAATGCGCGTCAGACTGTGCACAACAATTTATTTTGTGTCTGAGAGTAAAATGCATCGTCGAGTTTAATTTGCACCTCGCACCGGAAATAATTAATCCAACTGTTTGACACGAAAACACTGAAGGCGTAAGGACTATTTTCGTTTGAATTTACAAAAAACGCCTGCGCAATTTGTTGTATTACAGGCAGAGTTTCATTAAATCGTTCAACAATTACTTGTGGAACGCTAATTAACAATTCAAACGATTCGCAAAGGCGAGGAATCTTTGCCGTGCCGAGGAGCTAAGCTACAAGTATATTACGAAGAATTATAGAGCGCATTTGTTCCGAGAAGCAATTCAAATTAATAATATGGCATTTGAAAATTAGGTGTATAAATAGTAATTAGCGTTAAATAATTGTTTACGATTGTAATTTAAGCGCAATTAGAATAAATATTCAGAAAACGTATAGAGTTACATAGATTCTTTTCAAATGAGAATCTAATAATGTAATGTTGCAAAAAGTTGTAGATAATAACAAAGAGTTGAGTATCATATCTTTTTTATTTGCATTCTTATATTTACTAAACAATTGAACGAAGCTTCTGCATAAAAATATATAAATTGTGGAAGGAATGCAGGAATTGACTTGTATAAACTAGCTCTTCACCACTAAACTGTTACGAACGCAAAGAGTTCGTAGAACCTGTTTGGATGGAAGCAATCCATCTACGAGGAGTAAGCGAAGTAGACTGGTGAATACGGGGAAAGAAATAAAAAGATTGGCATGGAATAGAAACTGACAGAAAACCTTTGTAGACGAACTTATTGAAAACGGGTGTGAGAATTCTTATTGAAATAAACTATTCCATTTGAACCAGCATACAAACATTCCATTTACCCCAAGAATAGTAATGTCCATCAATTAAGAAAATATTATTTAGAAGCTTTCAAATTAGAAATTCTCTTTAGTCAAACTCAATTAAAAAGCAGATTTAAATGTGATGTTTCTTCGTTGAACAATATTGAAAAAGTAATCTTGTACAAAACTAGTAGCAGATATGTAAATGCCTGGCCGAAATGAATGGCTGCGCTGATGAGATACAGCCGTTCTCTCATGAAGAAGTAATCTGAAAGAGGCCAAACGCTAAGTGCAGTGTGTTTTACAATTTAAATCCAATGTGATTTTGCAAGCGTCCGTCCAGTCGGGACCCTTTGGTATTATATGAGGATTATAGGCAACTAGGCACTTAAAACCAACATATTCTCGCACAGACTCTCTCCCTCTTGTGTGTGCATTGCAATAGAAGGGTACACAGGCTGCATATATGTGAGGGTTACTTTGAAGCCGAAGATAACAGGGGTTGCGACCATGTCGATGAAACGAACACATACATCTAGACAGTAACACTCTACAATTTGAGCACATCAGTGGCGGATTCAGGATTTTGTGTCGACAGGATCTTCTATGGAAAAGAAGCCAACATCCATTACTAAATTATAACTTATAAACTTACACTAATTCTTTCAAAAGCAGCTTATACTATTAATGGATATACTGGAACATTCTCATATACACACTCACATATCTATTCAGTCAATATGTAACTATCTTGCCGCTGATGAAGCTGTTTCACTGTACAAGTAATTACACTAATACCTATGACTGAAGATAATTAAAAAGCACTTGTTTTTAAATCATGCATAATGGCTGCCGGCGAGTTCTGGTAACCGCATCCTTATATTCCAGCCGCATTTCAGCAATCATACAGAACGAGTTGCTCCATCTCCGTCTGTTCTATGTTGCCCAAAGGGAACGTTTGTCTCGCTCACTGTAAATTTTAGCTCGTTCTGAGGTCGATGCGGTCCAGCCACAGGCGCGCTTGATACGGGTTTACGTTATAATCAATCGGGCGATCGCCATCAAACGATATTACGCATTCAGGTTTGAAGTAGCGTTTTGCGGTCGAAAGTTGAATGTACAAGTTAGGTCGTAATAAACCTGGCTGTGAATGACATGAGATTTATAAACATAAGAGTAAAATGTGAGATGATTCAGGCGTAGAACTAAATAAATTTTGACAGTATATTCATTTAGAATTAACTTAACTAATCATATGAGTAAATTAATACTGAAAGTAGCAATTTCAACTATTACTTCTGCAGGCCATAGATAATTTGATTGAGTGGTTTTGTCAACTAAATGTGTCCGTTATTAGAAATATATTTCATCCGATGAATCCGGAAGACTGATGACGAAATTCCAAAGAGATTTCAACTGTAACTTGGCACACACCGAGAAACGAGAAATGAAGTGATATTTTATTCTTGCAGAGGTAAAGTGGTTGCATTTTTTCTTCTCTCTCCAGGCAGAGGAAGCAAATGTATTATACGGTAACGGATACAAGTCATACGAATCCCGGCAACTTCCAAGTGTAGTAAAGTGAGAAAAGAAGATGAAAAAACGCACAGTGCGCGAGGGCGTTTCAGTATTATAATTAACCAAATGGGCGCTTGAAGTAGGCCATAGAAGGTCTACTGCTCACTGTTTATTATCAGCAGAAACAAAAGCAGACGAAAAGTCCACAAAAGGCATTTATTATAATTAGCGGTTGGACAGGTATTTTAAAATAAGCCAAACATAAATCATAGCAGCAGGCAGGCAGACAGAAGAAAGGTAGGTGTTGTATAGTTCTGGGGGAAAAAGTCTTCTTTTATTAAGTTCAGTTAATTTTCACACAGAGTCCTCTAGAGAAATAACTTTTGTGTGCGCCAATCTGCGTGATATATTCACTGTACAGGACGCCTTTGTGATAATATAAATTGATAAAAATTATACCAGACCTAATTAGGTAGTGCACACAACACCAACGCCACCAGCATCGTCGTAGTATTGTGCAGAAAGATACAAACATTTCAGGTAAATGATGGTAAAGTGAAACTTTGTCACCATCATTCAATGGAAGGATATAAATGATGAACTGAGAATTTGCTACAGAATCATCATTGGAAATATACTTTTAGTAAAATAATACCAAATACTTATTTCATTTGAAAGATTATGCAACAATCCCTTTATTAACATATATTGAAATGAAAAAGAAATATTTTATACATATTCCATGCACGTTACATCTGGTGAAATTACGTCATCATTAACCATCGCAGACATGAAGCAAATACCACGAAACATTCCAGCAAAAACCAAGAGTTCGTGCCTCAATTAAGTTATGTATAATTCAGTTACGGTCGCCACTTTTGCACTCGGCGAAATTAAATAAAACGGATCTGTTTTACTGTCGATCCTGCAGTCGTATCAGCAAAATATCGTCTTATCGATGGAACATTCTCCAGAGAAGAGAGTAAAGGAGATACCTACCCCTCCCTAGGGAGATGGAAGATGAGAAGAGATACGAGTCTCCCGTGGACTGCGGTTTTATAAATTCTCCTTTTATAATGGCCAATAACAAGGAGTTTAATAAAATTCCCGTAATTTTAATTAATAAAGAGGTTGGTTAACCAATTACGTTTTTGTTTGGCCGTAAGTCCGCGAGATGAGCTACAAGTCGACGGCGCCGAGGTACGCTAAGATTATGAGAGTTATGTGGAGAGAGCAGGCTGGCTGTGAATTTATGTGCAATTAGAATGTATCTTGAGAACGTGACACAAATTCAACGGTAAATAAGATACCGTTTTACGGGCGGGCCCATTACAATGATTAGACTCCCTACTTGCTGGCAGGAACGAGCCTGCTGCTTTGAACGATGGGGAGTAGATGTACGTTCACTTTTCTGTTAACTCAGGCTTTGATGCATTACAGCCATAACGTTCAATGAATAATAATTGTTCACATTGAAATATATATCAATGTGAAATGAATTACATTCAGAGGGAGTATAGGATGTTATTGGATCTAAGCCTAATGTACTTGAGGAAAATAACATCTACTGTGGTAAAATAGCCGTTGTCCCACACAAGCGATCGCCACCATCTAGGTATAACTTTTTTAACAATAAAATGTTCAAAAGTTTGTTGTTGCTGTAAATTATTTACATTGAAACCTTGTGGAATTTGGTTTAAATATAAAACATTCCTTGGTCGTCCAACGGAGAGCTTGGATACTCCGGGTAATAGATAAAAACCACTAAACCCGCTGGAATTTGTGAATCTCTGCGACACGGATACCCGCGGCGCGGTTGATGGCAAACTCTTCGAGCCGTAATAGAGAAAGGGAGGTGAATGCATGTGTGTGTGTGTGTGTGTGTGTAGTAGAGCCAAACAACGGAGGTCACGAGCGTGAAACATCCGCCGCGACGCGCCACCGGCATGTAAAGTGGCGTAGCGATGCGGCCCATCGAGTTCGCACGACACAAAAATCTCCTAGTCACGAAATCCATTTATCGTGAATATCCAGAATGAATTCAGGAATAAGTTAAAGCTTCCGAAGAAAGCAGGCGACGGTTCTCTTCTTCTCGTTTACTTCATTTGCTTGGCATTAAAATAAATTTCAATTAATCCATTTCTGTGTGTTGACGAAACGAATCTCTCAAGTCTTTTACAATATTATCTGATGGAGGGAAGCCTTGCTTCTAACTCTAGACAAAGTTCCATGGATCTCTCTATTCAATCTGCACTCTGTGTATATAGAATATACGAGGTACTAACTAAAGCAAAGTATACGATACCTCACTTCGCCTATATATCTATCTATTCAGATGAACCATCGTCTACAACTCACACACAGGATTTAATGCTTTACAAATGGCGATTCGTATAAGTATAAACATGATAAAAATGGTTATGTGCGGACGGTAGAGAAATATGGAAATAGAATGGAGTGCCGAAATCACATTGAAATAAATCAAAGTGATGAATTAGTTATACGACCCCGCGCCTCGAATGCCGTCATGAATTCTAAATGGAATTTTGTCATAGTGGGCTGGTGCGAGAATTATTTATGAAGTTCTGAATAAGAAACGTACGCGTTACTAATGTGCCAGCCTGTATATTATTATGTCACTCTTTGTATCAGGTGATACGTGAAATATTTTCCAAATAACACTGAGTGAGGCGGGATATCCGAGCTTCATTATGGTAAATGTATAAAAAAACATTACACATTGACTTTCATAAGCTGTTGAAAAAACAGTGTGAATTATATACATATAATTTATCTGGAAAATGTACAATCCTTTAACAAAATATTTTTATATCGTATATAGAGAATTGTTTTGTATTTATTCATTTCATTCTCATAATAGTAATAACAAAATGTAAATACACATTCACAAACAAACACATATCGATTTTAGAAAAAAAAACCAATTTGAAAAACAATCATTGTCATTGTTTATATTTCATGAACAATCTGTCTTTCAATTAAACTATTGTCAATAGCTGTAACGAAATGAAAAATACGCATTATAAAAATATTTTTTTATCAATATTTCGATAGAGTTAAAAGACTCTATTCGTTCAGAAAGTAGTGCTAATTTACTTTCGTTTTAAATGTTTAATTTGCATAAATATAACTACAAATTGCGAGTGCGCAAATACTTGCATCTTCCACAAATATATTCCGAGTCCTTCTCTTCAAAACAAACGAGCGCTTCGCTTGTGTTCTCGTTCAGTGACAGTGGTGAGGGGCTGATGCATTTGTGAACAGCTGCTGTTACCATTGGTTCGGTTGCAGTGCATAGTGAAACAGAGAATACTACAGGCAGCGTGCATTTTACTTGAAAGTTAAAAGCACTCATCGAGTAAACGATCTTTGGGATCCGTTCCCGTTCGCCACTAGAACGGATTGACGTTGGTTCAAACAATAGTCAGGCGCGCGTCACAGAACGAGCGAGCGAGCGAATAGGCGGGCGGACGGGCCGGATGAATAAGGGAGCGACCGCTCTCGCTATTCCGGATACCGGGGCCGCTACTTTCATCTCCGCTATTAAAGCCTTGATGAATCTAAACACATTACGGGCATCAATGAATTATTGTTCGGCCGTCTGTAGAGGTAAACGCATGTTTCAAACCGTATCAGACCCGTCACCGCCCGCGCGCGTTACATAAAACAGCTCGACAATCACATCCATCCACACACACACGGACACATGGACTACTACTGGCACAAGAGCAGAGAGATAGGTTCATTTGTCTTGGCATGTGAAAATAGCGATAGCACTGGACATACTGTACGGCTGGGTCTTCTCGGATATATATCATTACCCTCTACAGCATTCACCCGAAAATAGAACCAGCAAGATTAACATAACGCAACTAATGATGAATTCTTTGTTCTTGTAATGTATTGTTACCATAATGGAAAGATGATATGTGTAGTGCTTCAGAAGAAAAATACTGGATCGGTAGATATTCTTTCGGGCATGATACGAACAACCGTTTGACAAGGAGTAGAGGAAGTCAAGGCCCATTTCAGAATATGGGTCAACGCATAATATGCGGGTATCTTTTTCTTTCCGTCGCTGTGTGCCTGTGATGCTGTTTCGGAGATGTATAACGTGAAACTGTATAGCATTTAAGCCTGATATTATACAATCCTCCGCACCTTAGCCATGGCCATATATCTAAGGTTGTGTGGTAGAGCAGTTACAGTTAGAAATGGAACTTACAGCCAGCCAGTACCATATAATCTAACGCCATGGCTGGAAAAAGGTTTGGCCCCGATCACCGAGTGTGAATAAAATATATTTGGTGCTTTTTCTTTACTTAAAAGTTTCCACAATTCAACCGAGGGGAAATTATCATAAAATATTCACTGGCGAAAGTATATTGCATTTGAGATGAGTTACTGTACATAGTCGGGCGTCCCCATAAATCAATGTGCTAGCACTCTAGCAATGGGCTCTAGGAGCGGGACGGGGAGAGACTGCGTGAACTAGTGAATCCCTTCTACTGCCATATAGAACACTATAGCTCACTGGTGCTGGTGCTTGTGTGGTGAAGAAATGCCGTTTAGGTTGGCCACTTGTTTCCACCTGGCGACCAAAGGAACTGGGCACATTTTTCACATCCATGTCCCCCCCTTCCCAAGTTTCTTACTATTGACGCCTCACTCCTCTCTCCACGGCGACAGATTCCCTTCCCCCAGCCAATAGTAACGGCTAAGTGTCGACTCGGCCGTTCACCAGTAAGATGTATGTGATTTAATCAAGCGCTGTGTAGCAAAGAGGCTGCCCGGCACCTCGCCAGGACACACGCATCCATTAGGAATACGGAGTCAAATGGAAAAATCCCTCTCGGGCGACATCGCCACGATCTCAAGCTTTTCGTTAAAGTAATGACCGACAAATCGTACGTTTTTCTTTACTCGGACTGCTGCTACTGGTGTTGCAACATGGAATTCTAGTATAGTTTTTACGAAGATACAAATCAAGTTAGGAATGTTAACTTTGTAATTGTGCACGGAAAAACTAATTTTCATTCTGTGATTTAACGCAAACAAGATCATCCAAGGAAGATTTCAATTAATATTGTGTTAGATATATAATTCCAAACTATTTTAAGCTAAAATTTCTTTTTTGGACTTTTGCATCTACAACGTATTTACCACAATTTCCAAAAACCATCTCGAATCTCGTGCGGTGCTCTTTTCCAGGTCACATATATTCATTATTTCCTCCATAGAATGGGAAAAAACGGTTTTCAGATCTACGACATCACAAACTTTGAGTAAAAGTAATGAGCGGTTTAAATGAGCATCGTCCGTGCTCTCTTGCTCTTCAGAGCAGTCGCAGAGTTTATTTGCAGGTTTATGTGAATAAGAAGAAGTTGGCGGATATGCATGCTTGTGCGTGCATGCGTAAGTGTGTGTGTGCGTCTAATATCATCGAAACGTGTAATTTGAAATACGAGCAACTCACGTCGATGTAACGTAACCATAACTCTTTATTTCTGCCACTTTGTTCCAAAATTGGTAACCGTATATGCCAACGTGGCGCGAGGCGTCGCATCGTACGTGGATCTGCGGCGGACCATCATTAAAATATTCCCACTCGACAAAGGGCACCATGCATGGATGTGTGTAGGAGTGAGCTGATAGCGCAAGATATAGGAGCACGTTGAGATTTGCTTCTACCATGGATCCTCAAACTTTTCCAATAAAAACGCAATTATTTATAAGTGAAGTATATGACGACAGGAAAACTTCCGCATGCTTTTATCTAATATTACATCAAGATTATATGAAAAAACTACCTTTTCTTTTCAACTAGAAATGTAATCTTATGTGATTCGAGTGTATGCTTGAGATTTGCTGACATTTCAATGTTGAATAAATAAAAGAGAACTACGAAGTTTTACAAGCGTATACGAGTGCGTGTGCGCGTTGGTGTGGTCTGGTGCGGTTTCACAATTAGCACGCGTGCGGTGTAATTGCGGTGTGCACGTTTTGACTGCGCGATGCCTTGCCCGCAAACAAACAGCAGACAAAAGCTGGAGCCAAGGGTGGGGCGGATTAGACATCTGAATTACAGTAAGTATTAAGTATAGCCGAACCATAATCCCGGACAGATTGCGTACCAACACAGATACCTCCCCTACTTGGGGAACTAGACGTAAGTATAGCTTGGATACTTGGAATACCTTCATGCGACACGCACACGTAGAGGTAGAAGCACGTCTCAAATGTTCTGCCATTCCACTGGGCCCAATTACACGAGTTCAGCAAGAAATAACTTTTGATAATCAAAGATTTCTGGACAAGAAACTTGAACTGAATACCTGCTAAGCACTATTTTATACAAAAGTAACTGCAATTTGATTAAATGCAGAGATGACGATATGATTCCACATTTATTTCGATAGAACTGCTTAGAACCTGGATATTTTAATCTTCCCAAATAATGTAATATTCAAGCATAATTTTAGTTTAGAAATAATTGTGGAATTATTTAAATGAATAAGAGGATGTTTAGTAGTTCCCGTATTAGCCGACGTGGCGCAGTATATATCGGGTCAGCAGCGAGCAGCATCGTCACGTCCGGTCTAATTCGACAATAATTCATTTTGCTTGTACTTTCCTATCAACGAAACCAACGCCTTCCAAACTTTAACCGATTTACGAACAGTACAAAAGTTTCTTTCCAGTACTGTTAATTAAAGTTCAAATAAATTCCGTCGACTGTCAGCGCATAATGAGGCTTAAAGCTTGGGAACCAACGCAACCAGTCGTCCAACACACACACACATACAATGGTATTGCACAGCACTGCACGTCACCAGCACCGGCACAGTAATGGAAACTAAAAAGTTACAAATCGAATTCAATATTCGAACGCACAATCGATTAACTTTGCAATCATTTGTTTTCCATTTAAAATGTGTATGTTTATAAACAATACAGTTGGAGCCGAAACAAAATGAAACTATTCCCGTTGTATTTTGTTGTACAATAATAATTTAATTTTCAACCAAATTGGAATAATATCTAGTGGTGCATGAATACACAAAAAAAACTTTTAAATGTTAACAAACATCACAAACAAACGACTGCGCGCATACACGTGTGAAACGTTGTTAGTTGAACGTGCACCGTACAAATATAGTTTTAAATGAAATTTATTAAACACAAATACTGGCAGATATCTATAGCATTGATTGTATAATTAAAACTGAATTCAAGTGTAGTATTCCATAAGGATTAAAAGGAATTAGATATGCCAAATAGTTTTACTTCTCGTCTATCGTTATTAGAATATAAATGTGGTAAAATATTATGGAATAAATCATGATACAAAAAGCTAGTCGCTACATCTTTGTACAAGTAAAATGCAGAACAATCTACGTTTGGCAGGCAACCAATTGACGTTTCGAAATGGAATATTTAAAGACAGTCGGATTCAGCAACAGCACCTGACACATGTACACCGTAGCGTTGTCTGTATTTGACACGAATGTACACGGTAGTGCTGAAGTGACGTATGCCGAGAGAAAGACAGACTAAAGACAGGTCTGAAACAATTGCCGGCTCCCATCCTTCACACGCTGTTTCGTCTCAGAGATAAAGGAAAAGGTGTGTGACACGAATAAGTAAAGTGTGAGCAATATTGTAAAACCGTAATAAGAAGTGGAAAATGACATATTTCCACTACGAGAACGAAACACGTTACAAACAACGGTGCCAAAATGTGAACGAGCAAATAAAATATCAACAAATGTCCTCTATTTGACACTGGGCAAAAATATTCATGCGAATTGTAACTGGCATTACTTATCCATGCTAAGAGAGAAATGTGTAGAATATAAGAGATACAATAAGAACGGTATGTTTGTGTGAATAACCGAAGAAAAAACTAAGTATTCTCTTGTAAGTGATTGCTGTTGAATATAGGTATTTTTTTCTTGTATAATAACATTTTTTTCTTATACCTAATTAAGTTGTTTAGCTAGTCAGACATTGTAATAAGTAATTCATTGAGATTTATTACTTGCATTATTGGTTTCTATTACAATGTTCATATATCTCTAGTCAAAAGACGAACTATCGTATTATATATAATTTATTATTATATTGAAAAAAATACCGCTTATAATGTGTTATAAGTGGTTTTACACATATTGTTTTCACTTTCCAAGCATAAAACTAAATATTCTACGACGATATATACGAAATTGAAATACGAATTTTCCCTTTGTTCATTTCAATATTTCCACGCATTAAAATCAAGAAAGAACAAAGCGTTTATAAATTTCAATTTTACTTTATATTTTGTATGTAATTTTAATTCAAAATTCTCCGGCATTATTGAAATTTCAGTGTAAATAAAGAACGTACAATAATTTTTAGACATTCTATGAAGCTTTATGTATACCCCCGTGTGTTTGTGTAAATATAAATCTCAATTCAATGGAATTCCCAGTATATTTGTTGCTTTGAGGCCACCCATAGCGAACCAGCTGTTCATTTACGTACCGCAGATTTATGTTGCTTGTTTGTTTCAATATGCAGATGCAGCCAGTCTTGCCGCAATGTCGTGCGGGTTGTATGACAATTTAAGGACACACACACTACCTACTGGTAAAGGAGGTGGTGGGGGTATAGTATATAAACACACAGTTATTAGTAACAGTTAGTCATATTTGTGAGTCTGGTTGCATAACTTCAGCAAAGCTATGTTGGGTATTGAGTTACAAAGTAAGCTTATGGCATAATGTTCATTAAAATTTCATATATTTTCAAGCTTTCTATGACATTCGCTTGCAATGCGCCCGTGGACTAATTAGTATAGCATTTGTCTAGTTTACTAACAGCAGTTAATTACCGAGCATTCTTTAATTATATGTCAAACAACAATGGTACGAAAGTATTTAGAACAATCCTAATTACAAATGTAATAACATTAAAACGTATTATATGTTTCAGCTTATTTTAAGTATAATAATTTATATAAAATTAGATTCTTCTAAAATCCTTTTCAAGTTCTTTAATAAAATACATAATAATAATGTCAAATTGATTAAATTCACTTTAATTATTACTCTCAATATCGGAGGGATTTGCACAATTTAATTACAATTTCGATATAGAAATTTAGTAGGAGATATAGTGTCAATATTGTCAATAAACTGTTATCCAAAATTTTTCTACATATACAGAGAGGGGCGGGATGTATCCTTCGAAAGCGTACGTCCGTTTGACCCAGTTTTAAAAGAAAAATAAACTTTCGTTATGAAGTTTTCACATCGTCAATGCAAACTCGTGTCTGTTTTCACTCCGTAAAAATAAGAATTTAATTCAGATATATTCATCGAATTTACTGAGTCTCTGAATATTTACTTGAAGAAAAATATCACTTATTAATGCAATGGACTTTCTCATCAAAACAAAGTAATTTTGGAAAAATATATTTTTGCAAGACAACTGGACACTCTACGTCATTGTTTTATTAACAATAGTAAATAAAAATTGTAGCTATCCGAAAAGTAATAATGTTGATTCTTGGTCAAATTTTCTTGGCTCTATCCCGGAATATCAAATATTCAGATCATGTCATCAAGTAATTTTTGTCTCAAATTTCATTTCCAACATGACGTATACACTGTCATATAACTACTTTTTGAAATTGTGTCACATTTGTGTTATTGAATTTACCTTCAAAAATAATTCAATTACTTGCACACATTTCGAAAATATCTGTCAACTGGCATAGACCAGTCTTTCGTCATGTCGTACATATGAAATAATTAATTAAATTTATAGCATTATTCATTTGACACCATCACCATTGCACACATTCATGTATATACGGGTGCATGTATGTATAAAATAAACATTGAATTGCGGAAAAGTCTATCGTTACCAGCTGTACATACAGTGTGACGTTGAATTTTATTTTTTTGCCGTCCATCAAAATGACACGTTCATTACTAGACTGTATTTTAAAGAACCTCTCACTTCTGCATGTATAAAATTATAAAAATAAACAATGTTTATACAGACAGCACAAATATTTAACATGGACAGGGAAATGTTCACAGATATTATTAATTCTATGTCATTTTAATATCTCGCATTCGTAAAATTATTAATGGAATAAATGTGTGCATATATTTGTATACTACGAGGATAAACAACATTCAAAGATTATAGTTTAGACAGTTTTGAAAATCATATTGTTTATTATCACTTGACAGATTTAGTAGTTATTTTGGTTCTGTTGATAACAGTATATACTGTACACTGTTATACTTTTAATCGAGAATATTATTATTTAACAATATTACAAGAAACAGTTTCATGAAATTATATAAAAAATCCTTAATGATATCCTCAAGAAACTAGTCAAATTACCGCTCATAGAAGGTTTTTATCCAGCTCAGTTGGTACTACTGGCCCGCTTCACTAAAAGTTGAGACACCTGCTCGCCAGTATTGTAAACTTGCTAAATAAATATTTCTAAATATACCGCGCGCACAAAAGTCATACTAATCTGTATTCTTAAGACTTCCACTCTGTAAATATGTGTACATGCTGTAACAATGAAACCTGAAATATTTAAATATAAAACATATGCAGAACGGGGGGTGTAGCACGGGGCAAGGGAGAAGATGTGCGGGCAACACGTTGTACAACATGGCTTATGTGGCGCCGAGTACTTGTAGTGTATCTTAACCGGATTAACCGCTTGAATAGTTGGCCTTGCCTGGATGGTTTCAAGATCCTATGTAACAAGCGGGATAATAAGCGCACAAGTCTCTGCTCCGCATCCTCCACGGCCCATCGCTGCTGCTGCTCTTGTACATGAGCGAAGACAGAGACAGTACTAGTATTAGTAAAGCTAGTGACGTCACACACATATAGACAGACAGAGGCGAGAAGGCAAGGTCTTCAGAAGCGTGACTGCGTGATTTGACTCTAACTATCTGAGGATGCTCACACGAACTATTTGAGCGTGAAGCTATAGAAATTTAACATGGTTTACATCGCTCCCTTCACGTTTCAACATTGGGTCTTACCCTTCATCTCAGTTCCAGTTGCACCACCCTATACGCTCTCTCTCTCTCTCTCTCTCTAGTTCACTCGCATAATATCTCTCTTATGAAAAGAGAGAAGCCGGACAAAGTTACCGTTACGTGGCTTGTGAAAGTGTTTGCGAAATGTTCCCGAAAATTAAATATAAATCTTTCAGTGAACCGTAAAAATGAATTATAAGTTCTCATGTCTTCGGCCTTTTGGATATTAACTGTGATTTTGAAAAATCACCGCCGTGAAATCTTTTGATTTACTAGTGACATTTTATTACCCAATGGCCTTCGTTATTCTGCTCATGGACTTTAGCAGCAGTTTAAAGACATCAGAATATATTCCGAATATAAGACTTCCTTTGTGAATTCTTTTGTAGAAAACCGTTGTACGTTTCCAAAGTACATGCTCGTACTCGTTCTTATTTCTAAAGCCCAAGTTCTACGCTATAAATCCCGTAAATGCTTAGTGTTGATTTATTATTAGTCGAGTATAATAGAATCTGCTTCTGCGTTGGCTCGACTTTCTTTTTAGTTTTACCCTTCATTCCCCCTGTGTGTGTGTGTGTGTGAGAGAAGTTTATTACGAAAGTGGCGTTGTGTGCACACTTTGTGTTAAACGTGGCTCGCTCTGTCCATTAGTTTGATTATCGAGTTAATGTTGGCAGGTTAGACGAATTCTACAGGTTTGCCATAAGAACAATAATGGGCACAGCGGAGCGAGAAATTCTCCTTGTTTAGTTAACAGGACATACGTACTTCAGTGTTCAAGAGCCAGAAAGCCAAGTTCCAGTAGGGAAGAGTGCTTATTTACTCTCCAGTAAACACGACAACGGATGGATAGATGAACTACGAGCCGAGAGAGATGGCTGAGGAGGCCCACGCGGGAAAAAGAAGGATGTTACACCACTAGTGCAAAGTTAAGATGATGCAAAGAGTCCCGTGTACTCTGGCAATGGCCAGTTCTGATTCGGTATTTCACTAAACCCAACAGCGTGTCGTCTACGTTACACGTACAACGGAAACTTCACATCAAAATTACATCAATTTTTCAAGCATGCAAGCACTCGAAACGAATGTTCTTCGGAAATGGAAGATGGAAAGCTTGACAGAGAAATTGATGGATCTGTATGGTACTTTATTGGTTAAAATTGGATTTATAAGGTATTCAGTTTGAAGAAATTTCAAAAGCCGCTACTCTTGCTTAACCATAACTCGAAATCTATTTCTGCTGGTTACAGCACGAAATGTAACAAAACTATTTCTCGTCCAGATCCTACAGATCTGCTGTTAATCTCGCCTGATAATTATCTACGAGAACGAGAACATGTTGTGTTGATTCTAGCTGGGATGTATGTAGCGTTTTAAGTCTAAGCGCAAGAGTAACATTCTCGTTACAACTTGTAATAATAGAAACAACAGTCGCCGTACAATAGCAGCGGAGTCCTTACTAGCAACTCATCAAGCTTTAGTTAACATAACAGTTGTCACAGTCATGCAGGAGCTGGCTTCGTTTAAATTCCAACAAAACTCGTGTTGTTCTTCATTCCGACGACAGTGGCCGGAGTATTAAAGTTGTCTAGTTTTTGTGGCAAGTTGGTGCAGCTCGTATGGATGGCAGGGAGTTTTGGATGTCGCCTCGTATAGTGCTTCTATATCGTTGCGTTCATTATCTTTCGGATATATATGTGCACCATGTGTTAGATTAAGTAGCTCTCAAACGCATACAATGGCGGCTTACAGCTCTGAAACTAATGTAAAAGTTACCTACCTTTGTACTCACACTAACTCCTATCTCTGTAAACACACACACACACTCCTATACACTCTACTACTGGTTTGAATTGGAGAGAATTTAAAATTGAATTACAAAGTTTAGTGGTCCTCTAATTGCGCGCGAAAAACAAATAGCATTAGTAGTAAAACTTTCGTTTTAAAAAAGCATTACATTACGCTTTTCCTCCTACTTGCTCGCCAGCTTTGGCTGGACAATAAAACAAAAACTTCCCGATGTTAACTACGGCGGTCTTCTTCTTCTTCCTCTCTTTCTCCCACTCTCTCTCTCCAGCTTATTCAGGAGTCTGTATGTCTTTGAAATGGATTTACAAGTAGGTAGACTTACGTAATATACCTCGGCTTCGCTGCCAGTTCGAATAAGACACATATTATGCATTTTCACATTTACATATTCCATTTTAGGTGGGCAAACAGTATGCAAACTTCTCATTGTACATAATACCAGAACTGTGTTACCGTATATCCGTATATTAAGACTGCAAGCTTGGAAATTGATATTTTACTCTGTGTGTGAGAATACACTGTAATGCTTTTGGAACGGTACTTGTAGTTATAATACTTTAAATACGTTTATTAATTAATGCACTTGAACTAAATCAATATATAATTGCATGACCGTTGTATAGGATAGATAAATTTATACATATTTAGATGAATCAATATTTTATCCAGAATATTCGAAAGATATATCAGGATTTTCGATGAATGCTCTGTAAATTTACTTTGTAAGTTCTCGATAAATATATTCGCTAAGGAGAAAGATAGAGAAGAAATAGAAAAGTTGTGTCATGCGGATTATTATTTTACGAAAACATCTACCAGTTTTCCAAAAGGCTCCGAGGCAACAGCGTGCAGAACGCAAAATAAGAATGTAAATATCCAATACACATACGACCGTACTTATCTATTTATACATAAGCAAAGAGCTTTTCTTATATTTTCAGATTTCCACATATCCATGTTGTGTATTTGAAAACAGATTACAGACTATAGAATGTACATCGAGCCAGAAGATAGGAATTTTCATAAAACCTTTTATGTATTGTTCATGTAAGTGATTTGAAAGTATGCTAAACTGTTATTCTTTTTTGCATAACTTCTTCCAACTTGCGCTTCTTTTAAAGATTATCAATGTTTCCTTGTAAATACTGTGCTATCAACTTAAGGATTGCATCCTTATTTCTTTGAAGCATTTGAAGATTATTAGATGAATTAAATTGGATACTCACATACGACATGCATATAACTAGCCACCATCGATGTATGGAACGATGGTGCATCGGCTGACACCTCACACCGATATTTGCCAGCCATGTGGAGTTGGACGTCCCGTAGCACCACTTCGTTCGCTCCGGATTTGCTCACCTGTAAGTACATTATGACAGTGTAATTAATTTAGCAAAGTTTTAGAGGAACTTAGCTGGACGCACGGTTACTCTGCTGATTGTTTTTGATACGCGCGGGCGAATGAACGTGCGCGCGTGTGTATGTGTATGATATTGACTCTCGAGGGAAACTAATCTCTTTTTTGTGAGTTCCATTAACGGTAATGGGATTGGAAATGGCTAAAAGATCTTCGGCAGTTCGTTTTATAGAGAAATAAAAACGTTCTGATGAACACAATATTGCGCATGCTCACATATACACACAATCAGTCCATTTCATCTTGTTTCATTAGATTAACGAAATGATCTGACTCATCACAGCTGTTTGGATTATAGTAAACTGTAGAAATATGTCTAGTTTCTTACAAAGTTTTATAATCTAATGAAATAACACGTCGTATACTCGTAGAGTATCAGTTTTAACTAACAGTTTCTAAACTTACATTATAAGTGTCTGTACATACGAGTATTTGTATAATTAGCCATTGAAATGCACGATGTATAACACAATGTTCTACGTGTGTGTGCGTGTGCGTGTGCGAAAGTTGCAAATATATCAGCGAATTAGTCGCTGGTTCATGACTCTCTTCAGACAGAGAGAATATGTCGACGCGCAGAACACCACGGACAAGTCTCGTTAAACTCTAAGTACTTCTAGTTCATCGCTTAGTTCTCGTTGCTTATTAACACTAATTCGCCTCGTTAATTATGCTTCTTGCAGTGCGATGATGACAACAAACCATTACGAGTTTCTATATCATTGAACTGAATGATAATTAGCTCGTAGAACACTGGTGCAGCAAACATTCTTCTTGAAAAATACAAAACTAAATTTTTGATCTTTCTTTGAGAAATGTTTCTTAATATGCTCATTTAACTACAAAAAGACTTTAGGTTTAATAAAGTTGTTCTTTCATAATATTCTTTAACTATTTTCATAGCATGATTTTTAAAATATCAATATTTAATACTAAAGTACATTTTCTACTATCTCAGAAAACTAATTTTTTCTTGTCATGCTATGTACTTTAAAGTAAACAGATTACATAATTTAGTGAATAATTTTAAAATAAATCTGACAGCATATTTGAATTTGTAATTTCTACCTTCTTATTCTTTTAATCAATAATTTACAAATTGATTAAATCAGCAGAAATATCATAATAAAAGAAAATACGGAACAGACCATGAAGTATTAAAATGCAATTTTTAAAATTGGAAATAATAAAACGTACCAAGTAGAAATTGATTAGTTAGAAATTCAATTTTAATTCCAACAGAATCAAATGAACATCAACCATATTTTCCATAACGTTTTTTGTTCCGTCTAATTTGAATACGTTGAACGAATGACAATCATTGTGTTTCAATTCATACCGTAAGAATATGTGTTGTTACATTACACAGTAATGTATTGGTATATGTATATACATTGTGTAAAATAGTATCTTGTAAAAATATATTACTAAGATTTTATAGGTATGTGTTCGCGTACAAATTTTCATACATACGACTCTGCATAAAAATTTTATGTGCTGTAAATAGTACACATACCTTATATAATAAATATATCACAGGTTGATAATGTAGTAAAAAAAATGTCAACACATTTATATAACTAACAGCCTATCTGCCTAATGAAATACGTATAAAATTGGTTAATTAAAAACTGAAATTATTCTCGTAAATATAAAACAAACAAATGCAAGCACGACAAAATGTGTACACTGCAATATTAAAAATTCAATACATTTTAAATTACGTTTACATAAATCTATTTTAATGACTTCATAATTAATAATTATTTAACGCGATGTGATAAAAAATAACACATAAACATAGTATTAATATTAAATTTTGCATTAAAAAGTCAAATAGGCATATTAAAAAATATGTAATTGGAAATTCAGTAGAAAATATTTATATTTCGGCGTACAGCAATGTCTAATGTACGAGTCTTTTTTGTCTTTTCATTTGATTCTCTTCCTCCCAGAGGGCCGTAATGAATAAAATTACTAATCAGATTTTCCGCTTTCACGCACAAACATTTTCTTCCTCAGGGCGCTAATAACCACTCACACACACACACACACGTATATACGGTTAGTGTGTGTCTCTGTTCTTGGCTCAGGTCGGCATGAATAAGATCATCACATTATATCTTCTCTTGTAAATCCCCCACAGCCAACCATCCAACCGAGCGAGCGTGCGAGAGAGCAAGCCAAGAGAACAATTGAATTCCTAATGAACTGAATGTGATTGTGCATTACTTACGTCCACATTAATGCCTGGCAACGGGAACACTTTGGTGTGCGGCAACTCCTTCGGTATGAACCTGAAGAACTCCTGTCGCCCCTTGTACCATTTCACCGAGTACAGCAGATCGTTCTCCAGGTCGTAGTTGCACTGAAGTGTAACTGTATCACCAGGAGACACGGCCGCCGGGATCGTAACGGCCACATTGCGAAGTCCACCCACACCTGTAAAAAGTCATCCATCAACAGAGGCGGAGCGTTAATATTTGTATTACTTCTAAAGTGCCACTCTGCTGTTGTTGTTGTGATGGAACTTATCATGTTACTATTTATATTTAGAGTGGAGGGGGATGGGCGTGCCCCCCCGGGCCTGTATAGTAGCAGTAGTGGTGGGGGATGGGAGGTGTTATATGTGTGTACAAGAAACTGCGGAAGTAACATGAGATCTATGTCACGAATGGTTTGTTGTTTCTTGTGCTAGATAATGCACGGAGCCGGTAGATGCGGAGTTTCACGGAGTTTTCTGAGAAAATTTATGGAGATTAATTCATAAATTCGCCAAATTATATTTAGTATGATGGGTCGGTTTGTTTACATAGTATAACCGAGATAATCTATATAAATCTAATCCCAGTTTATTCTATTCAAGGACAGATTGCAAATACTGCTGCGAATAATTGTAGCTAATTATAAAAATGTCTATAGCAACATACAATTATACTACTTGAGATAAATTATCATTAGTTACATACCGATCCAGCGGAAAATGATTAAAATTCTCTCTCCAACGGATTGAAAATTAATGCATCTATCGATCGTGCACGGTACGGCATGAGGTAGGTTATTAGAACGAAAGGAAATATTACATACGCGATACATTAATATTTAGCTTGCGTGTATGTGTGTGCGAGTGTGTACTTTAGTAATGTACTACATAGTGTAGCGCTAAATGAATTTTATTAATTATAGCTTGCACAGCGCTGTATGCACGAACTGCACGCTTGCATAACAAAACGCTATAACGCGAATTGGCAAGTGTCAAACAGATGATGTTTACCCAATTTAATTATATTTATGCAACACGGCTGACTACAAAATCTATTAAAGTATTTTTAGATTAACAGGTAATGTCATTAATAATCTATGCACATGTACATATTAGGTAAGTGTAATGGGATTATAAATCCTAGTTAACTGTGTGCTGATGTGGGATTAATTTTAGATATGTTATATATTATGCTTTACATAACATATAAATAGATTATGTGGTGATTTCATGTACCTATCTGTGTGCATACATATAGTTAATGTGTTCCATGGATGAAAGGATATTGCAACGCTGCAGTTGATAATGTGTATGTAATTTTAGATATAAAATCAATTTAGGATTTGGTTTTTGTTAAGAGATTCACTCCAAACACTTAGAGAGCACTATAAGAAACTAGCTGTCTATTATTGCTGTAATACAACTACAAAGTTTCTTAGACGTGTTTCAGGTTTTTCTCCAGAAGCTATTCCCGATCGTATCGATCATATAAGGCCATAAGAACAAAGAGTAACTCTAACAGTTTCTTGGCTACATCGCCAACAAAAAGTTCAAGAAATTAATTTTCTGTTAAACTGCGCCAAGATAACCTTAAAAAGAGGTAATCAGTGAGCCAACGATAATTAAGGTATCGATTTAAAATAACTTTGCCAACCCTTAAATTCCATCGTCGTTTTTCCTCACGTTGTTAGAAGATGTGGTGTTTTTCTTAGTGCTTAATCTGTCTCGTACTTGCTCCCAGGCCAGCAACAAAGAAGAAGAAGAAGCCACGGCTCGTAATTTAAGAATGTACAGTATCTAATAAAGAAACACGGAGAATTTCAAAAGACGATCCTCTCAGCCCCAAACGAAAATAATTAAGAACGTTGAAACGTCGTTCATGAACTCATTGTCGTAAAATGAGCACCTTATGGTAAACCAGTTTCCTTAGTGGTGGCGAACCAAAGATTGGCCGCGGGGGCACACTTGCCAAACTTTCCAGCATATTACTTTATATTGCATTTATAACAGCCTATTTTAGAGCTCTCAATAGCACTGACGATAAAAAATCTACTGGCGCGAAGCTGTTAGGATTCTTGGGTCTGGGATCCGCTGAGCTTTAATCAATATTGAAATGCCCGGTCGTCCAGGGAGATCGACAGGTCACTTATAAGGGATGAACCATAAATCACAGGTCAGCACAGAGCTTCACTGTGTGGATGGTGAGAAGGACACGAAGGTATGCATGTATAAGAAACTTATTCGTCCGACGAAACGAATCTAGATTGACAGGAGGTGTGGTGGAGCATTGTAGCATCATCACTCTACGAGACACCCTGAGTAAAAAGGGTGGTACCAGGCACAGCATTAGTAGAACCCTGGCAATAGTGAGTATCACTAATGTACGATATTCCTCACTGAACAGTATTCAGAAGAATTATAACCGATTTGCCACTCCGATGAAAATACTATGTTGATGTACCTTTCAGGAGGCTTTCTGTATTACTGGCGATCTGCCAGTAACTCTTTGCTATATCAATTTTCATATATCCATCGCAGCTAGCGTTTACAACAAGAAATATTTATAACCTAGTTCGTTACACCGATATTCGCTGCTTACAGTGAATATAATCGCGTGACGATATTATCGTATTACTTTCTTTTCACCTCACAATGTCGCGACTTATTTGATTTAGAAGAGATTTATGCGCCACGCGGCCGGGCCAACTTGGAAACTTCTAAAATGAAACTGTATGTGTTCCCGTACATTCTTACTTCGTCGCTTGTTCGCCATTAAGTTTATAATGAAATCCGTTCAAATTAGTGTTTCACGCACCGAAGGGTTTTAATTTATTTCGAGCACAGTTGTGAACAGCACGAAGCTTGGCGACATTGGCGACCTAATCGAATCAAACAATGTGTGATTGTGACACTTGTATACTACTTACTAAATGCGAAATATATCTAAACCAGCAGTAGACGAAAATATTCAGCCTACTCATCAAAAACATGCAAACATATTCATTGATTGAATGATGCAATAGTACTTTAAATTGCAATTGATTTAAAACAGACGATTCGAAACTGTAATCTTGATGTTACATTTGAAAAGATTACTATCTACAAATATCCTGAAGCATAAATGTATTTATTGATATCGTACAAAACATTTTATTGTAATACACAGTTCTACATTTAGAAATATTTTCTACTGAAATGGTATTTCTATTTAACTACACATGATGTGGCCAATAATTCTCTACAAATTCAAGATCCTATTCATCCTTTATATGCACACAAGATAAGCTGATTCTTGGAAAACCCACGCTACAAATTCTATATAAAAATTATAAAGAACATTTCACACTTCTGTGCGCTTGTCTCTATGATGTTTTTGTGTTAAATATTGTATTTCCTTGTACAGAATGTAAATGCTTATACTGTATCGATAGGAGATTAGTACAGAATGATAGCGGACAATTAAGTGACATTATTCAAGGTATCAAATACTTGTAAGAATCACGTGTAATCCAGTACCTTCGTAGAGTGGATAGATCTTAGTGTAAGACAGTGTAAATGAGAGACATGATGGACAAAAGTGTAGGAGGCAGCGGCAGCGGCGGCAGTAGTAGAGAAGAGAACACCACTATCGTTACGCAGTCTTGCTTTTCCGGGCCCCGACATCTTCTCCGCAGATTCGAAGAACAAAGGGCAATTACGCAAATGGAGTTCGTAATCTAGTTGAGTATCATTAAACGCTTTGGAACAATTCAAGAAGCCGTTTAACTAGTACATTAAGTTTGACAATTGTACAAATTATTGGATCATAAAGAGCTCAACAAAATTATTCGACTTGCTTAAAGATACTTTCCGGCATACACACAAATTATTTCCGGAACGACCGTTCAAATAAATAACTTTGGTTTTAAAGTGCTTAACTTTCATTACGTTATGTTTACAATGATAATTAACGCTCGTTAAAATGCGTTCTTTTGTCTCGTTGTTTTCATGCAAATTCTATTCGCTATTTGCACTGAAAAAACAGAAACTGTTTCCATTGTCATTACAGCATGGACGTGTCAATAATGTGATTATCCTGTTAAGACAATTCAGAAGTACTAACTTGTGTTAGAAGAAGAAATTATCATCAATTGCCCACACAAATACTTCTAGTATTGGCAGATTTAGAACTTAAATTCACTGTTTAAACATCTTTATATATGCATTACTCTCCAGTTGATGTTTTACTTAATATTTCATTAAATATTTTAATAAGAAGACAATAACTTGAAGAGTAGATGGAAATTGAAATTTTGCTTTACCTGTTTGCACGTGGCTCGTTATTAAATACCTTTTCCGATGGCATGAAAGCAGAAAAAATGAAGAGCCGAGCGTGGATACATGAAAGAAGCAAGGGTAAACGTTTGCTTTGTCTTCTGCCTTCATTATAATTTTTTTTAAAAAAGAGGTAAGTGGTATTTTAATGACCCGCGCGATACAAAAATTAAGGTTGTATGAAATTTAATTGTTAATTTAAAAATAAAGAGAATATTTAAGACAACCAAAGAAGAAGGTTCTTCGTTAACAAAGAACGTTGGAAATTAAAAGACGCTCCGTCGGTAAGACAAAAAATGAACAAAGTAACTTTAAATAACCAAAATCTCTTTATTCACTAATGGTTAAATCTAAATTTAAAATCAACGTCGACATAATAAGTTCGAAAAAAATGGAGGTCGGTCTAACGGACGGGTAAAAACTCTTGCAGTACAACATGGCAGATAAAATACCAGTGAATGGGGATGTGCGGGAGGAGAATGATAATTAGACTTGTAAAAACTGGTGCCTTGTTTACACAATATATTGTAGGGAACCGATCGAACATTGCTCGTCCCAGTGGGGTAAAGACGGGTTAGTCTGTAATGGGTTATTCGAGCACTTTTCTTACAAAAGAAGATGATCAACGTTAATTAATCACAGAACTGTACACAGTCGCCATCTTTGTCTACGAGAATACCATTCATATCTCAAGGATTTCTACCTCCTCTTTATACCACTCAAGTACACAGCAGGTTTCAGGTTTTCCATTTTCTCCAATCCGGCATCTCCAACCAACGTGTTTATGTTCACAGAAACTTTGGCCCCGGCGCAAATAACATATTACGGTCCTAGTATAAAAGAATTATAACAGTTCACCATGCGAACGGATACTTTAGTCCAGGAGTGGCATGAGGAGGCATGGGGTAGGGGGAGGAACAAGTGAAAACTTCGATGCCATATATTCTTGCTAGTTCATGTCACCCACACCAACTAAGCCGCCATAAGTCGTAGCCCAGCAAAAGAAGAAGAAGACGAAGAATTCTTTGTTGTAATAGCACTCACTTTCATGATATAAACCCCCACGCAGACTATCACGGTGCAGAACGTATTTCAGACCGATGCCAAGCGATGGAATGGGTATGAGTTCGATTTTTCATTACGTGAAGAATCCCCATTACAATAAAATAACGACTTAATTCCAGGGGATATTTCACGAATTGAGTTGCCTGCCGCCTGAGATTCAGCCCGGAATGGACTTGTCAGAATTTGATGTGAGGTCTATTTCTACTCGCTCGCTCGCAATGCGATAGAATCGTGATTTGGGAAAATCAAAAAGTAGGTAATTTGATACCTGTAATACAAAGGGATTTGCAAATAAATTATAGCAGCGAACAAATTAGTACTCGTTTCTGTTTCACATATACATTCTCTGAGTGCAATTTTAATTATCGTCAGCAGAAAATGAATGTTTGATAAATACATTTGTACCATTGAAACTTTGTTGTACACTGAATTAGTTACAGAATGTTGTTAGTAAATATGCAAAACAACGAGAACTTTCATTGCACTGTGTATTGTTAGTTGAACGTATGGTTGTAGTTCTAGCATTTCATTCGGAAATGGAATCATCCTCTGTTTCACCTCTTTGACTTCTACTTGAAAGAGCTTTATTAAATATTCAGAGATTAGTTCATTTATATCAGTGCATAATTTAAATAGAAGTGATGCATCGTTTTCCACTTGACTGGAAACGACATACTTCACATTTGAAATCCTAACGTGTACTAGTTCGGAACCGATCCTTTCAAGCTGGGATAAATAAAATGCTCGGCGCATGTATTCTTTATAAGTCACGTATCGATGACCACCAGGCTCGAAAACGTAAAGCCCCAAAGGCTCTCGGTCCATTTCCAGTACGGTTCAACCTACTCGCCTCCTCTCTCCCCGCCGCACACTTCTTCCCTGAAATGCTACTTCTATTGGTTAGATATAACCCAAGGCGATTTACGAGTTGACCATTTGCTGACCGAAAAAGTGGACATTACAAATGGAAGGATTCCAATAATTTGGTGATAAATTATGAATATTACTTATCTGTTATTTGATATTCGGAGATGAAGAGTAAATAACCTAGTGATGGAAACGAAAATGGACTTAGTATATTGCCAATAGTGTAGGTAGAATGTTCAAATGTATTACTATTTATTCCGAAGGTTCCGAATCGGTTGTGATGCATCGTGAATAGTTATCATTAACGTAGTTTAGTTCAACCAGTTGTAAATATTGAATGTCGCAGAATCATTACATGTTTTTTTGTATATTTCAGAATGTAATATCTGAAAAGAATAAAGTAGAAACATTGTAATATTATTTGATGGTTGGCGTGGATGTCAATTTCAATTACATATTCCGAGGAAACAAACAGTTTTACATATAAATATTCTTGTTGATGACTGTGTTATTCAATGAAGTACGAGTGAGTATGCAAATCAAATAGAATACAGAATATGCAAGTCAGTAAAATGTTTCAAATATCATATTTTGCATATAAATAGATCTATATAATATAGAGCGATAGTTAATTATATTGTTTACTTACTTTCATAAAACTACAATGTTACACTTTGTATGGTACAAGTTTTCTTCTGTTTTGAATGTTACTGAATAATATAATTTCGCAATTCACAATGTCTAACGCCTTGATATTAATACACAGGATAATATCACGAGCTAATACGCATGTAATACCCCAACCCCACCCAAACATGACAACATGGATGAATGACATTATTCAAAGTGTAAGATTTTCTCCCCATCCTGGTGGGCTTACAACATGACGATACGAATATGTGTGTAAAATTAGTACATAAAATCCAGATATCACACACTAATTATACACTCTACACGCAGTAAAATATGAATACGATCCTAAACTGGCATTTATTCCACTCTTGTATATCATTACGGTCGTATTAACAAGCCCCTAAATTACTGCGCATGCGTAGTCCACTTTGGATGATGCAATAACGCGACAAGATACGTATACGTATACGCGCAAGCAACCGGTTAATGGCACGCTTGGTGTGCAGCTTTATTGCTTAATACATTCCACACACTTATTGCTAATTGTTATGTTGAGCTCAAGTTATAGGACAAACAAGCTCAGACAAGCCAGCGCGTGTGTGTGTGTGTGTGGGTTAGGACGGCAATGTGGCACAGATAACGCTCTCTACTTGCATATAAACACAGCCAGTCGCTCGTTCTCTGACGATAGGCACAACGACTACTTCATGAAATTAGTTTCTCCTTGCGCTAGTGTCTACGCAGTGACGCGGGAATTTCAGCGGCGCGTTGAAAACTAAACTTTGTAATTAAATATGCTGTCACCTTTCCCTCCCGCCCCGTATCGCGCGCAGCCACTTTGCTTGTCGCAGGATTTTCGCTCTGACCGTGATGCAAGAGCTCCTCCGTGTATTGCCTCCGGGCTTCTGCAAACTTCTGGCCATTTTGGTTTTGTTTCACTCTAACTGTTCCCCAGCGCACACAAGATGCGGTTGCATTGTTACAACACGATGCATGTTACAGGTAGCTAGTTGTATTGAACAACGTCTCCCGTTGCGACATACCACGTCGAAATATGAACAGTTTGCCCGGCATATTCTAGCTAGAATGTAACGTATAGTATCATCGTTCCAGGTACCTGCATTTCTGGGATCATATACATTCTAATAAAACTGATATGTTATATGAAAAATAAAGCAGTATTTAGAAAGAACTTCAGATGAGAACTTTGTATTTTCCGTCGTACATTTCAATCATTTTTTTCTCTTTGTTTTTCATTTCATTTGAAAAATTTTTGAGAAAATTAACAATCTCCTATTATAATAACAGAATGTCTAATATTAATTCTAAGACCAACGAACATAGCTAATGAAAGGATAATCAGCGTTCGACTTCAATGATTCGTCGTGCATTTCGACTATTGTGGTTCATTAGACAAAACCATCGCAGTAGCCTTTACAACGTACAACTTCTCCCTGTACCAAGAAGTACTTCTATCGAAACTTAATAATGCTTCAAGATTAGCAAATGAACTAATTAACGTCATCCTAAACAAACGCGATGGGTCGTTGGTGGAAAATTGTGCTTGGCCCAAATGGTCAGACGGTGCGTGTTTGAATGTCCTTCAAGAGTCGTCATGTATATAACAATGTGTCTGTATGCCGGTGCACTGTTCTCACGGCTAATAGCCAGTTAAATGGAAATTGAAGTAAAGGAGGAGCCCGGACGATTAGGAAAGTTCCCATCGACGACGGAGTGGTGCAGCAGTCCTTTGGTTATTTGAGTAAACATTAAGCGGAATTGTGGATCCATACTAAACCACTAGCCGTCTCTACTGCTTCGTTCTAGTGCTGTGTTCCTGGCAGCTGGAACATCGTTGACGGTGAACAAACGACAAGGGTTACTACACTGGCGGAAATTTACAGAAGAACAGAAATGCAACCAGCGGATATGGAATTCGACCGAGCTAGCGACATTCTAACATCACTTCTCCACACAGATCTCATGCAAACTTCAGTCTCCATTTACACATGGTCGACATACACTCCTATAGAAATAAAATTCCTCTCTCGCTCTCTCTCTCAGACATAGAAATTAGAAACGAAAATTGTCCATTAGCTAACAGATATATTTCAATGGAATATCTGATATGAGTGCGAGAGCACAGGTATACCTATAACTTTCAAAGCAAACGCAGTCATATATGAGCGTAGATAGGACAACTCTTCGCTATTTTATTGTTATGTGGCAAGTCATCTGAATGAATGTACCCTGAAGCAGGTCAGATAAAACCGACGAGATATGAACGAACGAACGAACTGGTGCACTTGCAGAATGTATATGCAGTCACAGGAGTGCGGAGAGAATTAATACCTGTAAAGGAAGAGATGGTGTATGTAACTGCTACTCCCCTCCAGCAGTAGTAGCAGCAGTAGTAAGCGAGCAACTGAACGTTTCCGCTAGGTCGAAAGGAATCCCTTATATAAGACGATTTATTTGCAATCTCGACCTCGAGCATCAGAAATGCGCGTCGACCCGAATAAAATACAAAAAGAGCAACGTTCTATGAATATTAATAAGGAACCCCGCCGTGGCCAAGCCACAAACATTAACTCGGCACTTTATGGTACATAGAAAGATATATTTGAAGTCAGAAATATTAAAATCCAACGGAGAAAAAACCTACACCCATAGACACACACACAGCGAAATGTAATAATGAACAGTGAACGAACAGAATTTTCAGTTCTGTATGTATGGCTTCTGTTGGTGTGCTTGTGTGTTATTTTCTCTCTCTCTCGCTGTCTCTCTTCGTCTCTGTGTGAGTGAATGCACGAGTCGACACTGGGCATTTCCGGTCCATCTCGGCCTTCTCGTTTTCCGGATCCTCTTCACTCCTTTGCGTTCAAAGTAAACGACGCGCATAATGGTGAAATGAAGTCCTGTGCTATCGGCACGTGGACACTGCTTGTATTTGACGCCCCGTTTCTTTCCATTACATTTCATTCATCGTATGTCGATATGTCTTCTCTCACTTGATGCAAAACCATTTCATACAGACAACAAGAGAATATGAAAAATTCTTTCCATTTTAGTCTTCGGAATGTCGTCTCTATTATATATAATGTTCCCTTTATAAAATACACAGCCATACACATAGCAGCAGCACAGACAAGCGTTACTCATATACAAGTAACGTACAAACACTAAACGGAAATACAATCTACGAACGAAAGTTAATTACATTTCCACAAGTACCATCATAAGAACATAACCCAATCTTCCAAGATAAAGTTGGATCAAACCAGGATATAGAGCTTGGGCAAGTGGACGCGTTTAATCGAAGTCGTCGCTGTGGCCAAGGAGAATTTAATCTCGTGGGAATTAGATCAGGTGAGGTAATGGAACTATGGAAATTGGATGATGTTGTGAACTAACCCTACTGCACATACTGGACGTCGGTGACATTGCAATGAAGACGTACAACGATGTGTCACGTTGGCAACATTCAAAAACTCCCCTCACCTCGGTGAGGAATACTACGACACAGCAAATCCTTAATTTCATTTCGTAATGGCGCGCACAAGTTATGAGTGTATCTGCAACACGTAATCCAGCTGCTAGATGACGACCGCGTGTGGATAGCGAAAGTTTGATTACGTTTCCTGTCTTAATAATATCTAGCCATAGTAGTCGCTCCCGTATGCGAGCCAAGTCTAGGTACACGTACAAGACCTGGGT
>JAGJTL010000037.1:510603-536542 GCA_022063505.1 Calosoma granatense
CTTCAGATATAAGTATTAATAAATACAATAATATATTTCAATGTAACATTTAATTATCTTTAATTAGTGTATGTTAAGAGACGAAATATTCTTCAATTCGTCGTAAAATAAATTTCACATTGTCAATTGGAAATGATCAATAAATTTAATATTTTTTATTTACAAACATCGTCAACTTCAATGACAATGTCAAACTTTAAAGAACACCAGACAACATTTGTACCTTCTTACATGTTTTTCAGTTGTTGTGACCCGAAGATTTCACCTTAGAAATATAAAGTTTTTTTTTTGAAAAGTTGACGTCAAGAAAGAGTGCTATATCGGAGCAGTTATGATTGTTCAAATAAACTCGTGCACAGATGAGAATATCCCACGCAACACTTCGATGTTGATAAAAACTTCAAATTGATTCACCAACATTTTATGCCTTGTGGCAACGGCGGTAGCATCATTCAATTTCAATATACAGAGAAGCAAAAGAAGAAGTAACATGTAAAGTTTATTTTGCAACCGCATGTAGCATAATTGAAGAACAGACATTTCCAACGTCAGAAATACAACAATCTCAAAATACATTTTTACAGTCGATACGTTTATTTTTTTTTTTCACGTGTTCTCTTCTGTTTTTTTGCAGCATAAAGTTTTGTAAATTAATTTAAGATTGACTTCATTTAAGTTAAAAGTCATTTCAAAGTCTGATTAGTTTCTTAATTAATATCTGCTTGGTTCAAATAATGCTAAAGTTTATTATTAATTTGTATTATTTTAACAGACAAAGAATATAATAACCAGTTTCTTGTTCACTGTTTATAATATTAGTTGCGCAGCTTTTAATTTGCATTAATTAGGAAATGAAACCAAAGCAAGTATTTACAAGATGAGACGACGATGGAATTTGATAAAAAATACTATCGCTTTAACTATGGAACTGGAGATGGCTAATATCATTCACAGTAGCAGAATATTCTGAAGGGTTCACTGTGAAGATTATGAGATTATAGGTACATTAAGATATATGGAAACAGATAATTGTAGGGATGAATGTTAGCGAGATTAAGGGGTCAGGGGTGCAGAACTGTGAAAGGTATCCCCATTAATATAGGATTAAACTCCTAATATTTCCAGGTACCAGGAAAGGACTCTCCCAATAGACTATGTCACTAAAAATACTAAAAATTTCAACCGCTCTTTTGTAAAACAATTTTACTACTCAAAAATACTACCTCCTTTACATGAAAAAACAGCTAGTAAAAAAAATTGTTACAAATAATTATAAATTATAAACTTTTTCTCGCAGCCCATTGAGTGCAGTATCCGAATAAAAAAGCTATAAAGTAATTATTATCCAAGGGGTGGACTGGCGTGTTCGCTTAAAACCTTACACCGTTAAAAACACCATCATCACAAGAGGCATTAAATTTTACAGCATTTTCATATTTTAAGCGTATGCGCGCTCTCTCGAGCACTGGGTGGGGAAGGAGAGACGGGAGAAATGTTGTTGGGGAATAACTCCCCTCTCTCCGGCTATTCCCTTTTCAAGGTATCCATACAGACATCCGACCAACATTTGGTTTGTAAGCATGGGGAACAATAAATCAATGACTGTATGTTGGTAGACCTGTATAACGTGAAGTATTTGGTAGGCTTGTATGTCGGAGATGATGCATGTGTGAAAAACAATGTGGTTCGTCCCCTATCGTATTCTACACCACTGGATTATGGAAGTACAGTGTACACCGACCGCGCCCACAGTTTATCGAACAACGCAATATTCGGACACTCTCTCGTCCGTTGTCCATACAAATTACTTTCGGCAATTTCATACAGAATTCATGCGTGTCATGTTCATGAAATTTATGCCTGTTTCGACAGTTGGAAATAAGCGCCACGCTACGGTCAACCATATGTACCATACGTCCTACCGCATGCTCCCTCGTCGCCCTCTCCACCAACATAATATATCAAATGCTGCGTAAATTCTAAGGCTATCGCAACGGATCGAATGTTTTCAATCCGAATGCTAAATTATGTCATCGACTCGGGAGAGAGGGGACGGATTAATATGTACGAATTGTGAGGAGATTTGTTGGTAAATATTTGGTGAAAATGTGTATCGAGTTTGTTTCTTGGAAGGTCATTAGATGATTAATGTTTAGTATAAAGATATGGATTTTCAGGTTCAATGAATAAGAAAGAAATCAAAATTTTAATCTTTCCACTTTGGAAACTCTTACAGATACTTCCATCTATATTTGAATTTAGAAATCTTCAATTATTTTGGCTTCAATAATAATCCACCAAACACAGATTCAAATTTGATGTTATTTTTTTCTGCAGAACATATTTAATAAACTTCAGTACAAGAATATATTATACCATCCATATATCATGCAACACCTGTAATTACAATTTTTATGCCTGAATAATCCGGGGGAAATTACCTGAAGCAAAGCCACGGGCGAGCAATATTGAATTCAGAGATTAGTTCGAAGCACACACAAATGAAACCAGAGGTGATATAAACACCTATTCACGCTGTCTAGTTCGGTTAATAAAAATGGCAATTTTTAACCTCAAATGTGCGTTTGAATGGTACCGAGCGGTAGAAGTGGGGAGAAGGGGTAGTAAACACAATAATGGTCACCTGGTGGTGGAATGAAAATGAAGTTTAAACCGTGGTGTGTGTGTGTGGGGCAAATGAAACCCGTGAAAGCGATGATTTGATAGCAAAGGCGGTGGATTTCAAGGCAAGCGGTAATGATATTTTCACGAGCGAGCAAACAAACAAACAAACAAACAACAGCAGCAGCAGCGGCAGCGGCAGCAGCACGTTAATATATTTCAGACAGTACTTGTTCTCGACACTAGAGGCGCTACGGAAACGTTGCCTATGCTTGTGCTTCCTTAGTGCTACCGTCCATGTAATGTTACAATGACAGTTATAACACTTGTGACTGATTACCGGACGTTTTTGTGAGGCAAATACATTCGTACATACATATATACACACAACTGTACTTGCATACAGAGAATGCTGGCTGTGTCTGGTGCTAACTTGAATGATATACCGCTGTGCAATGCATGTACGCGGAAACTATATCCTTACTTCATGCCGGTTTATAACTCGCATAACTCTTGTAAGATTATAATTTCATTTGCTCCGTTGTTACTTCCGGCAATGACGTCATCACTATACATGTACATGCGAGTATACACGATACTTCCATATTAAACAGCAACACCATAGATTTACAATATGTGGATTAGCAGCTATTATGTACTGGATATATTCTCATTTAGTAACTTGTAAATTAAATTTATCCATGGTCATGTCATATTTTCTGATATTTATTTCACACTAAATAAATTAAATTAGTGATTTGAATAATAAATAAATAAAGCCCACATAAAAACCCATTATAGAAAGAAAAGTGGTAGAGATTGGGAAAAAAGCGATTCCTTGCGGGAGATACACTTGTAGCAAGAAAAATGTTCAAATTCAATATTTTCTACAAAAACATATTTTCGTTATTTATTCAGGGGAGAGCAGTTTTATATTAATGCCAGAGATAAGTTAAAATATGTATACGGAGAGATTGATAAAAAGAATTTATGCATATAACAGCAAAGAAAAAATGTGAAGAGTCTTGTAGAAATGGATGGGCTTCGATGATAGCATAGAATAGACTTAACGGCTACTAAGAAAGAAAACAAAAAAGAGAGAACGACGACCATGAGATAGCCGAGGCGTACATGTACAGATGTGTGTGAATAAGATTCAATAAAATGGAAATAAACTGTTTCGAAAGAGCAGTGAGGTGAACGCGCAAAGAATGTGCTACTTCTCTACATGTTAAGGAGAAGACGGCACCATGGAATATCTTTTCTCACTGTATGTGCAAAATAAAAAAAACAGACAAGTGAAATACGTGAACCATTCGTTCTGTTACAAGCACCCAGGATCCACACTACATGCTGTAAATGTATGTTTAAAACCGTGTTACGTTTTTGTATCCATCGAACTATTCAATAAATGGATCAAGTGTATTGGACGACGATTGATAGTTTATTCTGAAAAACTTTTCATTCAAATATAACAGTTTCCATCTGGGTAAATATTTCTAGAAAATCAATAAGTATTTCAATTGATTTGAAGAGTGTCACATTTTCAGATCTAAAAATATTAAACATCGCATGATAATTGCATGGATATCAAAGATTTAAATCTTCTTGGCTCCGGGATTAAAGTTTTTTGAAATCTCATCCTACTTACAATATGATTGCAGGCTACATCAAAGTCCAAATTTTTGATTCACCATCAACAAACGTTGGTCTTCCCCCAGAAGACTGGATTATCCAGCATTCTACACGAGTTGTTCTATATGGTACGATTTCAAAGCATTTTTGAAGATGCGCTCTGTCAGAGAAGTACCGTCCCAGAGGCAGGTTTTCATTGAAGCAACTAGATGCGGTGTCCAGAGGGACTCAGGAGCTCAGACTTACGTACGAAGATGGAATTTTCATAATGTTACGAAACAGCAGCCACGTTAACAAGATATTACCCTGGAGGAATACCAAAACGTCGAAAAGGTGCCAGTTGAACATCTATTTCTTATACTGCCTTCCGCCACATAGGAAATATACCTATAGCTCTCCTTATGTCTGCTTTTATCTCGCATATTTCTCTGATTTGCACATTTCTACAGATTTTACCACTGAGAATAGCGGGCAATAGTTTAAAGAGATATACTCTAGCTACAATAGTGAAATATTTTTGTACAACAGTATACTCGTACATACAAGTATCAAATGTACAGAGTACTAAACAGAAGTAAACAAGAATACCGCGAGTATGTGTGTGTTGAAATTTATGACATCAATTTTCTTAAAACACTTTCTGAGTGTTTCACACTTTTCGCTCCGTCAACACGCCCTCTGATAAATACATTATTACGTTTTATTTCACATTGTCATAGTACCAAAATGAAATGTTGTTTTCCTGTAAAATTCAATGATTATATTTTAAGAACTAAAATGGTTGATAAAATAATTACAACTGCATTCTACATCTGTGTGGGGGGAATAGAAAATGAACTCAAATACCGACTTGTATGTCAGTCAAAAATAAGTATGCGTGTGTGCGCGTGACAGGAGACGTATCACACATACGACAGCTTGTCAGTATGTGATATGTGCCACCTTAGGCTCTGAGTGTGCTTACGAAATTACAACAATATATCACACAGACAGAAAAGCATTCGCCTCTGACTGTTTAATAAAACTAACTGTTTGCAGATAATTAATTACATATAATCCTAGTTTAATCCTACCTCTCTCACACACACATGTTGAATAGAGTCAAAGTTGTTGTTATATTTGAGTAAATCCTCAAGATTTTGTACGAGATAACTGATCTTTTCAAGAATACAAACAGTTTAGGTAATTATTCATTAGATACAAAATACATAACATGATTCAATACTATAAAAGTGACCTTACGGCATTCTTAAACTGTTATATTTTGATTGTTTAAATATGAAGCAATGGTGTTGAAAAATGTGAATGAAATCTAATTTTGCTATAGTTTAATTTAAGTACTTTATTAAAAAACGCTATTTTGATTTCTATATTGCAATATATGCTTTATTTCATTCTGATATACTTCAGAATTTTTCCGATAATTACCAGTTCTTAATAAGCATGTTATTACTATCGTAGCACACTTCACACGTGTATGTGTATGTGTATTCACGCAATGTTGCTGTAGAGTGTAAAACAGTTGATACAATTATCAGACTCGCAGAGGAAACACTTCGTTAACGCCAACACTCGACTCCGTACGACGAGGAGTGGGGGATGGGAGGAGCCCTGCAGAATGGGTAAGGCAAGGAGTGGGAGGCGAGAGAGTAGTGGGCACGACATACAACTTACCATTTAGACGACGACACACTCTGATAAATTATACGGTGTTGATACATTCATTTGCTGTCTACTTAAAACATCCCCTGTGTATAAAAATACAGACAGATACAGAGATGAGAGTACTATGTATATTACACACACACATACATAAGCACGGGGATGATGTGTCATAAGCCGTAACCTTACCAAGGTCGGGTAGCGTGATTTTTTTTTTTCATGTTAATTAAAAACTTTTTCTTTCATATTTTCCCGTGTAATAATTGGCACGGTATTGTATATCTTCATTACCGGAAAGCGGGCCTTACGTGAAATAATTAATTCAATAAAAAATCCCTTTCGTACAGAGAAACATATAAGCAGATTGGATGTAATAATTAACGGCTTTTTTGCACTAAAATTACAGGCGGAAATGAAGACGACGCTGCAGTGTTGAATGAAACTTAATTTACAATTAATTAATACGTACTAATGATGTAGAATAGTTAACTATGTTAATAATTACATGAAGAAATGGATCGCTGAGAGATTCTAATTAATTTTATAACAGAGTGAAGAATAATAGTATAATAACAAATGTTATATAGTATAGTATAGTATATTGTTTATAATTTAAAATTTCAACATGCATTAAATTATATTACATTTTATACAATATCCTATTAGAAAATAACATTTTAAGCCATTCGTAGATTCAAAATAAAATATATTTCATATTGTCATATTTGTTTATGTACAGTTAAATAATCTTACTCACTAATGCGATCTTTAGATATCTTTAAATAACTTTCTAATTAAAAGCGCAATGAGAAATATAACTATTTAATATTATTGCACTTTTGTTTCAATTATACATGAAACGAATATACAAATAGAATTGAAATTATTCTTTCAGTATTAACTGTCAAACGGTTGTATCTTATTTTATCAGGAATGATTTATTTTACAATCTGATTTCGTGCATAAACTTCATCACAAGTCGTTAGCCATTCCATTTAAATATGTATCTAAATATACCAAGATATATTTGTCAAGTAATAATAATATACTATATTAGGAACAACGTTATCTTACTTCAATTTTGCTATGTATAATTTGCTTCCATCTATATTGTAGCCTAAACTAGAATATGATCGGTCTATCGACTTGTTAACGAGCGCTGAGTCAAGATATTCTATATATTTCCCGGAGATTCTGAACTGAACAAATACGATAGGATCACTAACCAATCGTATAAGTTCAATCGGACAGTACATCCACTAGTATCTTATGTTTATATTTGTATAGAGATGTCTGTATTTGCGCCTCCAAGGAAACACGGCCCGGTTCTAACCGGGCGAACCTTTATCGTCTGCGGTATCCTTAACGGTCATATGTATGTATGCATTAATATCCCAGCAGAGACCGCTTCATCTGTTGCTGTTACGATACGATACGGTTACGGTTAAAGTGACATGTGACTAATTTCCAAAGCTATCCCAATTTTTAAGCTAATTTTTAATATTTTCAAATTTAATTTCTGCCGTTAAAAAGCAAGCAAAATTAATTCTGTTTATTGATTTTCATGCTCTACAACATTTATTTGAAGCTTTTTTCTCTAAAATAATAAGGGAAGCAGGAAATTATAAAAATATGATTTTACATGTTAAAGTTCTATGTTCCGGTGTCGCGGTCACCACCCTGTATATGGTGAATATTTGCATGATGTAGAATTGGATCCTTAAATTTGGTAAAACATATTAGTATGTAATAAATTTGTTATACTATTTTTGATTAATCTCCAAAGTTGTCAAGCTAAGTTCTGCTGAATCTAATTCATTTAAATCATAAAAACATACTCTAAGAGTATTTCTTTGAAATATAACCGAAGGGAAGATTCATCAGAATACGACCGCACGCGCGGGTTTATGAATTAGATTAAAAATTGACTGTCGTTAGCTGATTCATTAAACTAGGTTACGACCCTAAAATCCGGCTTTAAAACAATGCCAGAGGTGAATATAAACCAGGAGAAGGGATGTTATAAAGGCGAAGGAAGTTATTTTATATGGTTTATCCCCGGAAAATAACAAACAGCTATCAAGGACAATTTTAAAAATCGATTGTACTTATTTCGATTTACATTCAAACGTCAACCCTTGAAGACGATGCTGCCGTTGTTGAAAACAAGGATGTATATTGTCATCAACTGACGCCCTTACACAACCATATTCATATGTACTCCATATACACCTACATCCATATATACGGATCTCATCCCTTCTATCCATATATACCAGTTCAAACGTGTAGAAGTATATCAGAGAGAGAGAGAGAGAGGCGTTGAATTGATATTCAAATTCATTCCGTGGTTTTCTACCCCTTCCCCTCTCTCCTACCACCCGTGGGTTTGTGCAAGTCACAACGTGTGTGTCTGTGCTGTTGTTGGGGGCAAGGAAGGCTGTCTCAAGTGTGCCGTATGGCGTAATCGCATTCTGAGTAGAATGAGAATAGTCTCAGGGATATCGGTGTGTAGAAAGGGTTATATATATACGGGGCGAGCTCGTACGTGTGTGCACTTCTCACAAGTGGCTTCCCAAAAACCCATTGCCAAATGTAATTTCACGCATGCGCAAGCATTAACCGTGCAGATTCTCCGTCTACAAAAAAAAGCTCCATTCTTGGCGAGACTCAGATGGTATACGTGCCAGACGGTGATGGTGTAGGACCAAGGCCAGGACCCATAACACTGGGTACGATGAACACCTACTTACAGAAGAATGGAACCAGGAAATATGTCTGTCGACCAACGTGTATCTTGACTTTTCTAGTATAAATCGTCTACGGGAAAAGCAGTGGGATTGAGTCTCTTAATAAGAAGATAACAGCAAATTTCAAAGGTACTGAAATCTAATTCATGGTTCGTCAAGTTTTATTCGATTGTATTTCAAAGTAGTGTTAAATTTACGCCAACGTTAATGTGAAATTAGAGACAATATCAAATAAAAGATTCTTATGAAACATGATAGTTATGCATATTCTACAATGTATGTCTGTTGGCATTTGCTCTTTTGTTGAACGACAACAAACTGTCTCAACCAGTCAACTCCTCCAACACATATGCGATGGTTGACTATTCTTACAGTAGTTTCGCCCGCCAACGCCATCAACCGCAAGATGAAGTTTTCCTTTCCAATGCTCGTGACGAAAAATAAACAAACTTAAAAGGAATTTCACACCCGCTAATGAACAGGTGATTTCAATTTAGTCCGGTGACGCGCGAACATGCCACAGCACGACCAAAACATCACCAGCAGGAACATACGCTACACAAAAGTACTGATCGGAATCACACAAGTTTAAACTTTTAATTAAGACCCAGACCAACAAGACACGTGTAATTGCAACATCAAGTCCTCTGCCCCGTGTGTTCAGTGTAATTACACTCAGCACTTGTTATATATTGGTATCCCAACTGAACAAGAAGATTGGTAATGATACCAATTTTCAAACATACAGTGCCAATCTAGATATGAAATATCTAAAGTGTAATCTAGTACCAATAAACATTTTACTACTTAGTTAACTTATGGCAGAATTCTAGGACAAAGTTCAACTTCCGCGAATCAAAAGGAACAATATCGAATCTGTCTCCGTGTAGCATTAATATTATAGAAACAGGAAAGCAAGTTTCTCTTCAACGTTGTTCGAGATGTGAAACTCGTTCCGGAAACTAGGCATTAATATAGTTCCAAGAATTCAGATTAATAATCCCATATCAAGTTAAGACAATAATCAATTCCATAGATTTCAATCACATGCATCAGTATTGCGTTATCTAACCTGCAATATATCACATGGCAAGATTACGAGCGACTAATTGCAACGATGGTCTAATTATGTACCATTCGATAGATCTACACTGATCAAGGATTGGTTTGTAATTCTCCTTGTAAATATTTATAAGATTCATAAACAAAAGACTTTATATTACCATAGAGAGCTACAAAAACTTGGAACAACACAAAGTGGTATCTTTCATAACTTTAGCAAAAACGAAATCCATTCATTATGGAATATTGATTCTGTTGCAAGTTGTTATCCACGGGAAAAATAAAGCACGAGGCTAAGAAAACTTAAGACGGAAGAAAACTGTGGGTTAAAAGAATTTTTCATTTCACTGGAGTTTCACACAAAAAAAATTCTTCCCTGCAAAACTATGCTGAAACCAGTCGGCCGCTCCGGTTACAACAAGCTTTGTAACAATACGTCAAAGTAACAAGCAACAGTAAGGTAACTGCCTTGTTCGCTTTTGCAACAAAATGCCCACAATTAAACAGCTGAATTATCTCAGACATTGTAGAATATTTATATACACGCCAGCAACACAAGCGAGTTTACTTAATTCGAATAAATAAATTCAAGTCGTGGTAAGTGTTCATTTACTGAGAAGAATTTAACATTGCTAAGCATTCCAAAGAATTCTATTTCATTCTGTTATTGTAACTAGGTCTTTTATTGTAAGGCAGCTAAAAATAACCAATGTATACGTTTATCCAATAATTGCGATCAACAATAGGTTCTCCTATACAAAAAATACATCAAATAATATAGAAATATTTGTATACCAAATATAGTCGTTTATATATAATAAGTTTCATGAATTAAACTAATTTCAGTCAGGATATAACGTCGGTAGGTAAATCTATTTTCGTACATTGATATTCTTAAAATATACAATTTCATGTTATTTCATTTGTATACAAATATAGGTAAATGTATTTATCGATCAGAAAGTTAAATAACGAAACGTTTATAGCACATGGCGAAAGAAATATTAATATAAGTGCTTTCTCGTTGCGTGTGTGTGGATAAAAACATTAACGTTTAAGTGAAAAGAAACATTTACTTAACAATAGAAAAGAATGCTCGTAAATTCAAGCAATGGAATGGTACAATAGCCATTAAGATCGTAAAAAATCCATTATGTCCAGATTCAATAGAATCTAATTCGGTTTTTTTAATAACATCAGAGAACGTCATGAAGTTTCGTGGTGACGACGACACAGCGTTTAACTTTCTGCACAATGAGTGCGAGCGTGCTTCGTTGCGAATTAAGCCTAAAAGCTAAATTGGTATCATTCATCGCCTACTCGCACACTCGTACTGCTTGTGGAACGATGCAGGAGTGGGGAGAGTGGGCGCGGTGGAATAATGTAACGTAGTAGTGGGGGATGGGTGGAGTGAAGCGACCTCGAGACCTCGATGCAGCCGGGAGTCCCAAGGCAAACCAGGCTGAAACTAGATTCATAATGTTATTAAGAACCGACGACCGTGGGCCCGGGGTTAGCAAGCGAAACAGCTTTATTCCTATCCGGAAAATGATCAAATATTGTGTAGACAGCGGGAAATCGTGAATGTATATTAGATTACCGATACCGGTTTCACGAGCTGCCGTACTTTTCCGCTACGGTGCGGTCGTCACAGGCCCCATGCACCCACACATGGCCCCTTGATCCAATTCTACACGACTCATTACGTACAATTATTACTAAAATAAATTTCCTGCAATAACTAATTTAGAACTTGTTTTTGAAAAACAGTCTCTGAATTTTGTTGAATGAAGGGATAACGATGTATGTGGTTTTTGATAAAATTTCCAAAGCTTTGAATTTTAAAAATGGAATTGGTAAATTCAGATGCGGTTTTATCAAAGTTTATCTCATTTGGCTGTATAGGAAAAGAGCAGACTGAATACTATAAAATTCAACTGTAAATAAATAAAGTTTCCTGTAAATTCATTTGCATTGACCAGGAATAAATGAAAATATACAAAAAGCATACTCGAATATACGTAGAGAGTAGAATTTTATTTGAACGGGAAAAGGCGACTACGAAATAAATTCGTAACAGCTGCGCTTGTATTTTGTTACCGTAGAATATTTGTATACAAATGTGAACACATTGCGAACCAAAAATCTAGTCCGACGAATCAATTTATAGTCTGATTAAAACAGACAGTAGCGTATAAAATTTACATAGGTTAGTTTTTAGTGATCATAAAACTGAAATATCCAACATAGTATTAGTCGGAAGGCCGACTATATTTTGTGTTGGCGAGCATTTGATGTACATGGCGAAACACTTCATCCGAATCACGTTATAAATTTTATTGCCAACGATAGAATATTGTTCAGTTTTAACGGGAGAACAGCTTCGTTTATCTCTTCTAGGAAAAACATAAAATTATTTTCAACATTGTCTATCTAATTGAAATTACTTTTATATACAGGCTAAGTCATCCAAAAATGGATTTGATATAAATCTTTGCTTTTGCTCATTTATTTCTGAAAGATACGATCATACGGTTTTTATGTCATTTGCTAGACTAATGAAAATATCCCAGTATCCAGAGTAAGGTAAGTACTCGTACAACGCATTTGCATGGCTGGCAAACGTATTTAGAAACAGATTAGTAGTCGTTCTATCTTAATAGCAACAGTTCAGGAAGCTTTACATAAATTCTATCAGATTATCTTGTTGAATTTAAACCTCTCAATTCGCGTTCGCAGCTTTGCAAACATTCTAGATGTCAGCTGCAATGTTACAAACTTTCAGCAATATCATCAACCGACCAACGATATTCTACAGTTGTTTCCAACTTTCGTATTCACATGGTAAGATGTCATATTGTTTTTTAATAAACTTGTGCTGCCTACATGACGAAATATTTTCCACATACCATCTTTAACGTAATATGATATATATGTATATGACAATATCAAACTTCATAATGGTGTGCTAACAAAAGTTACTTCATTGAAATTTAAATATACAATATTAACATATAGATCGAATTTAGTTTTGCACAAAGAGTTAAAAACTATATTTCATTCGTGCAGGGCTTTTTGTGGGGAACGCTCCAAAGATTTCCGTCATTTCAGGTAGACAATTTTCATCAAAACTGAAACGTACAAAAGGCATACGAATTCTATAAATAGCAAGTTATGAAACGATCATATTCAGCAGGCTTAAATGTGTTAGACGAGCGTATACGTGTTTATACAAGCATTGGTAAGGAAGAGGAGCGAAGATGTATGGCAGCCGAATGGAACTGATAGAGATAGAGGCAGAGAGTTAGTAGGATAAATGTAGAGGGTACAGGGCATAGGAGTTCTCGTGTGGCAGTCACAGAGCTAACGAGTCAGCAGAGTTCTCGTCAGCGCTGGAGAATCAGTGGAGCATTCGGTAATCCCGAGCTCTATCAACAGAATCAAGTTGTAAGGAGGCTTCCCAATCCTACCCAACGCTGGCTGCTCCCAGGCTTGTACATAACCGATTCCCTTTCATTCTTCACTGCACATCTACAGATTTTATATGAAAACTATAAACAGCGTCGAAGCGAGACCAACAACGCGGCTACGTAAATAAAAGCTAACGTTCCAAAACACACACACACACATCAGCAGTAGTAGTGCTGGATTCAACTAGCAAACACATGGCTCTATATAGAAAAGAGAAGATTCCAATACGAGAGAAAAGTGTGAGTTCAAATAGAACAAACCCAGGTTTGAAAAGTATAAATTCAATCAAATCTCCTGCTATTTGCAAAGAGTAGTATTGCTTGATTGCCATAAACAGGAACTGGCTTTTATCTCTGATATAATCAACAGTACGGAATCAGACCAGCTGGATGTACTCTTTGAATTGTATTATACTGAAATCTACTATGGATGTTCAGTTCTTTTCACCAGGATTTTGGATGATAGCACAATAACTCCGCGATATAATAGGATAATGATGTAGACAGATAATTAGGGAAGTTGATGATATGGAATTTCAGTATTTGAAGGTACATGATGATTATGGACCAGACAGAGCATAACGCAGTAATTAATAACGCACCCCCGTGGTAACTGATAGCGCTTTGGAATAATTCACATGGAAGCACCCAAAGTGTTAGTGTGGGGACGAGGGGGCTAGGGTAAAACAGGATTGCTAGTGATGTTAAATTTTAAATTTCAATTTAGATGGATACACTTTCACAGAGTTGTTTATTAATGGAATTAACTCTATTAATACCTACAGTGTGGAGGGAAGATTATGTGTTCTCCTGATGCAAATGGGGGAACATTCTCTTCATTACTTTACGGGCCCAAAAGTTTACATAAAACAGCACCGGAGAATTTACAACTTACAGTAGGGGCGCGTCTCAGCCATGTCCCGACGGTACACACAACGCTTTCATTATTATTATATTGTCAAATATTTCTACCACATGCGTATGAACGTATATATATAATTTAGTGTGAAATGCACACATACAAACATCCATTCGTGATGGAAAATATGAAACGAAATATAGATAGATGGTGATATGTATGAGTACTGTAACATAACTGCTCAACTATAAACAAGATGTAAACATAATAACACTGTACAACATCTCATCTCATTTCCTCGACCTAACTGCATATAGCTTTGCTCCGCCCGTACATAACAAGTTCTAGCTTCATGTTGGATATTCATAGCCATTCTACCACATATTCCTATATACGTGGATTCCTACGAAATATCTCGGCAACATGAATTTCAGTTGACGGGAAAACGGAAGCCGAATATCTATAGCGCAGTCTGAAGGCGACGGATTTTGAAAAGTGGATTATTTTAAAATACAGTGGCAGTTATCAGTTTGGGTGTTACAGAACTGTCAAATCTAAAATATGGTCGTAAATTCTACGATCTGTTTCTAATTTACAAATAAAAATAAACCTTCCTAAAGATATTTCAATATCTATTGCTTCAAATGCATTGTAACCTCTCACATATAAGGTTGGAGGTTGATGGCTGTTAGTATGTATGTGCGGGTTGGACTTATATCTAACGTAATGTACTATTGATGACCCGTTATATTCAGCGTCTGGGTTGCAGCTGGTGAATTTGGTGCTGCATGTCACGCCACGTATGCTGACACGTGAGTCAATATCTATATCTAATAAAGCCAGTTGCCGTTCTTCTTCGACAAATGCTTGGGACCCTTTTACCCGATTTATGCCATTCAGACGCCGTGCCTATATTGCGGTATATCCGCGCAGGAACTTTCATCCTACACATTCAGTTCATCTTGTACAATGTACAGTACTGTATACAAAACAATTACCTGCCCAAGAATTGTTTCTTAATTACTGCAAATCACATTCGCTTTGAAATGTAAAAATATAATTTATATTCTACTAAAAATAAATGCACTCTATAATAATGTATAAAAATGGAATGAAAAGCACTGTATTTGTATAACTGTACATATTCCGTGTATAAGCAGCCAGTATTCTACAGGAAGTAAAGACAGATTCAACGTGAAACGGCCAAACAGCATATCCAACCTGACGGATATTCCAGAGACATGAATGTAGAAACATGCAACATTTCCAAATGTACAAAATTATTTTCAATATTATATCAGTGTATCAATCATTTTCGACATGTTCCCAATATGCAAAACTGGGTTCAGTAACCTGGTGCGCTGTAAATCGCTATTCGGTAGATTATTTTTTTAAAGATACACCAGGGACTATTTGCCAGCATTCCGCAGAGTAAATTGGGCACAAGCCGTTTTATATATCATTTAATAGGGGACCAGCATATGGATTTGCTGATATCCGAATTGGAACTCAATATTTTTTCATGCATACATATTTTAATGTCATGATCATGGAAATATGTCAATAATACTGAGTACGAGGTTTAATACCAAAACTGTTTTGGTAGCACCAATTCTAGCAAATAAACAACGTTCCAATATTGCTGAACCATATCATAGAAATCCAGTATAAGGAAAAGATAATAATATCATACGTACATCCTTCTAAATCTTCTTCATAATTCAATAAACGAACAAATTGCACAGTTATATTAACTTTATCATTGACATATTGATATATTTTCATACTCTATTACATTCACTTCCGTATGGGGCAAAAGAAACTTTAATCTATGATCTCTCATAAGTCAAGTTTCATGTTAGGATTATTACATTCGCTGTAATCCAACGCAACGGGCAAACCAACGTCCCAACACAATCCCTAACACAAACTAGTCAAACTTGTATCGATTCAATACATCTCTCCAGCTGCATTCAAACCCTTCTGAACCGCAGTCACAACTAAGTAACGACCATAATTCAATACCACTCTCTCTCTCTCTCTTTCTCTTTCACTCTCTCATTTTCTCTCTCTCCCTCCTGAAACTTGAATGAAAACTGCTGCATATTAGTAAACATACAAACATGCACATATCCAAATAATATTGCTGCAAAATATTGACCTTTCGCACGAATATTACAGCAAATAATTTGAATTTTTTATACATGTACACATTCGGTACGTGAGTTTTGTTTGAGCAACGAATTTGAAACAAACACAGTTACCGCGGTATTATACTGTGTAACCGTGTTTGAAACCACATTTGAATGGTACAATTAATAAATAATCGTTGACTGTAAATTAAATACAAATATTTCTCGTTGTATGCAACAGTTTAAATTATATAATATTTATTGTGGTTTATATACGTTGCATATACGACTTCTGTTGTATTGAATGGAGAATTTTATATAGATGGAATAATAAGGTACAGCCTGAACTGTATTGAAAGACGTCAGTGGAATAGGAAACTACGTTAAGGGTGATAAGTGAATGATCACGCGTCTGCTCGGAATCGTGGTGCGTCTATCTTTAGTGGGAAAATCGTTATTGTTATGCGTTTCGACGTATGCTCTTACCAATGCACTGGTTTATACGACATCAATCATACACTTGAAAGGGTCCATCAGTAAATCAATGTATTCTATTTTCAGTAGCCAGTGCTCTTCCTTTTGTTTTTATACAATCAACAAAACTTATACAAAATATTATACTTCATTCTTCTAGGATAGCTTTCTATTTAAAGAAATCACGGAATTAAAAATAATTATTGAATAGATTTCAACATGAAATGAAAATGTTATTGAAATATTTCCAATAGAAACGTATTTTCATTTGTAAACAATATCAGTAGAAAACCATTTCTGCTATTGACATTTATGGCTACAACGGAAAAAAGTTTAATAAAAGCACGGAGTTATATCAGATATGTACAAAAAGAAACGTTATATTATTTTGCAAAATACCTTAATATCACGAACCAGACAAACCCATGCCGCAGGCCGAGGTTGAAAACAACCCGTAAAAACACGTCACAGATCCATCTAAATAAATTCAACACTGTGCAATCTCCATCTGTGACGTACGTTACGTTATGTTACGGTCTACGATGTGTAGTTATACGTTATACAAATTTTTGCACAAGATTAATAATAGTACATATCTGGCTGACATATTAATGCTCAACCTAGAATGCGCCGAGAAACCCATTCATATTTATTTCTGCAATGATGGCGACAGTAAATCATTTCTAATGAATTCTCGAGTGACTTCTCTGACACGAAATCGATCACAGATGTCTCTCACATCTTGGTAGACCAATGGGGAACCTTTTATATCCATAAGTATGAAATGAAAATACACATAATAAAAACAAGGAAACAGTCTCGTCCTCCTCACAAACGATTATTACATATGTAACAGTTAGTTTCAGAGGAAAAAATATCGATGGATTTTATGGACGAACGGTTATAATTCGTACATACTATTTCTCCTGTCGCTGAACTGGTGCGACAATGGTAGAGAAGTTTTCAGAAAAATGTACTTCAGATGTCAGACTTGATTTCGTACTTTCCGAATTAGTATTCAGATCGTCTTGCGAGCGGCCATGCCAAAACTTCTGTGCACTGTGCTCCAACATAATTTCATAACTTGCTGCTCGGCCCAGTGTAGTCGGTTTTGGGGTAATGAAAAAAAGAAATTATTATCGAGCGACTTTTCTTCTCTGCTGTTCCGGGCGGTTGTAAATGAAAAAGAAAAGAAAAGTAAAAAGAATTAACTTAGGTAGCGTTGCACAAAAGGGAAAAAACTTTCTACATCCATGTTAACAGCTCAACTACAGCGGACTATTTCTTCATAATTTGCCGAATATTTCGCAGAAGAAATGAGAAAACTTATAGACACACCTAGTAACATACATTCTCCAGAACACTGGAACTTCTTGTAAGTAGAATTAGTTTTTTTCTTAGCTGTACATGCACTACTCATAAAAAAGATATTACAGAATGACGAAAATGGTAGTGAATCAAATGTATCTTTTGCAAAATGCATTAAGCCAGAAAATAAACACAGCCCGTGACATTTAAATACTTTTGCCACAAACTTCAGTTAGCATGAAACCATTTCCACTTTTTCCGTTAAATAAAGACTCCATGCCAGTTTAAACTGGTCAAATGAACGACGCGAGCAAGCACACGTGTATTTTCTTTTGTACTGTATGGTATGTATTTAATTTCACAAGCTCAGGGATTATTCTATTATATGGACCGAAAAATACCAATAGCTCCTTTGTAAAAGAAAAATATAACCGTTAAAAGAAGGAAATATAACGCGTGAAAGAGCATCACATTCTTTTATCAATCGACGATGTTTCTGTTACGGCTAAACACACACGGGGAACAAAAACATCGAGCGTTATTTTTTCTCCCCAATATCATCTTGCTTATTCTCCTTCATTCGATATAGCATTAGAATGTTCGATAATCACTGAATATGTATGTAGACCTTTCTTGTTTTTCATTCAGACCCTGCGCATGCGCACAATATTCAACGTAACAATAAGCGAAGCCGAAATGTTAATAAATCGAATATCTGAATTTGAAAGCATTACAAACAGCAACTTCAAACTGAACATTGGAATATCAACAAAATATAATTGGAAAAGGCAGCTATCAGAATAAGAGGATGGCATTAATATTAATTCCATTACATAAAAAGAGAACGTCTCTTATAAAAAAAAAACGGAGAAAGCAAAATTGAAGGTAATTGATATACATATTTTCAAAAAAAGTATTCCATGGTCCGTTTCAAATAGAGAAAAATATCGAGATATTTTTGTTGCAATACATTAAATTTTAAAGCCGAGTATTTCGATACGGAGGGTGGATTGTTTGTATATATTTACACCCTCTGAAATTTCACAGTGGGTCAGGCGATTTAAACACGGACACGGCTATTTGCACAGACGTTCCCCGTGTTGGCATGAAGTGCTTGGCAACACTCTGCAGGATAAAAGCCAGCGGTCGACCCTCCACCCATGGCCGCATTGGTGGAGAGGTGGACCAAATGTACGAATATCGTAAACCCGAGTGAGCAAAAAACAAAATTGACACGATGAATCCAGTTGACGCTATGCGAATTCATCGACACTGCAATGACGTCATAAAAACAGCGAGTATGAAGTGCGAGAGGAGAGGGGACAGAGATTTTTGTAAAACAGAACGAGAAAGATTGGAAGAGAAGGTGTAGGAATTTAATCGTGGATCGTGCCGTGCATACCGTGTCACACTACCACAGCTTCCCACAATCCAACGACAATCGAGTTTACTACAATCATGGACAAGTTCAGACACGGACGCTTTTTAGAAGTGCATTTATTAAGTATTTTCCATGTTGAACAGTTCTTTTCATTTCACCCGTCCGCAAAACGTACAACGAGTATTGTAACCATCAGATTTCAATTTCCCTATGTGTCTCTTCCCTCTTCACTTGTTTCACGTTTGAATTATTAAACAAACGGGTAAAACGTGCCGATTTCCTCCGAGGAACACCGCGGGACGTAACGCGAAACAGTGCCGAAACGAAACGGGAACAGAACGAGAGCCGGACAAAAAAGCAACGATTTTCATATTCCGCCGAGCATTGGGCCGCAACCAAATAAGTATATTTGAATATCTTCCCGTTCTGCACATCGTGAAAATGTCACATCAATGCATATTGCATAAGTATTGGTTTCATGTGAAAGTAAAAAAGAGAAATCTATTCGAGGAAAAAGGTACCCGGTCCACGGAACGGAATCGGCAAGCTGTTTGAAGATGCCGTTTTGATCTGCTTAGCGGAATATCTTGAAGCGATATTGCAACAACATAACCGTGGTTGTTAACCCGATGTAACATATTTGAAAACACACGTCCACGAAATCGGTGAGGATGTAACTGTGGCATACTGATTTTATCTGTAGAAAATGCGAAATCGATGATATCCACAAAAACCTGGATTTCGTTGAGTCAGACACTTTGCTAGCTTATTATAATCCCGTAAGCTGCAGACTTTCAATCAAGGAAATTGATCAATCAATTTTCTACCTATGCGATATTTAAAATATGCTGAGCAGTAATTTTATCCACTGCATTTTGGTCACTGTGAACTGATATATTGACTCATTGTTCTCTCATCATTTACCAAACTTGATTCGATACAAAACTAAATCCATCACAAGTTGTGACTGGTCCAGAAAGTACAAATAAAAACAATAGGACTCTATGAAATATTAAACAACCATAACAACATGACCAGGACACAATAAATACACGTCACTGGCAATTTTCCTTTCAATAACAAACGTGTAGTTCCATTTTTGCAACGGACAAGGACTGGGACTAATTGAATTTCGTTCGGCTGGTTGTCGGAGTTGGTTGGCTACTGGTCGATGGCAGTGGTGGTGGTGGTGGTGGTGGTGGCAGTGTTTCGCATATTACTGCATGCTGGTGTTGTCGGATTGTTTGCTGGCTGTTGTTGTTGTTCTTGTTCTACTGCTGCTGCTGGTTCTGTTACCGCTGAAGCTATCCGATCAATCAACCAGCCTGTGCAGACTCTCCACTTCCATTAATCAATGTCTTTGTTTTTGGTGATCCAATTTCGTTGTCTTCACGATACGTTCGTAGATTGTGTTCTGTCACGTCTTGCACGGATGCAAAACTTCACTCTTCCACGTTCTTCACATTAATTCCATACAATTATTTTCACCAGAATCTTTAGCCATATTGAAACTCTACTTTCAATATTGCAACGTAAACGACAAGATTCTCTGACATTGTTTCTTTCCTCGGGTTTTTATTAGATAAAACAAAAACAAATTGAATATCCACTGGATTTATTGGGAAAATATTTTCTTTACATTAACTTGCAGAAGTTCGGTGACGGAGCTACGAGACAAACAAACTGTTGTTTTTATAAGGCGTTGCTGTTTATGAAGAGTATTTTTGGTAGCGTAAACTGAAACGGTTAATTATCGGTGAGTTTTCCATTTATTGAAGGTATTTTCTTCAGAATCCATTGAAACAATTGGATATTTCCAAAAGAGTTATCACCACAGTGAACATTTCAATCATAATATGGAAACACAATAATTTAACGCATCCTGGAGCCAATTAAATCGTGACGAATAAATATTTAATACAAATATCACACTTCGTTGTGAGTTTTGTTTTCATGTAAAATAATCACTAAAAATTCTATAGAAATGTGTAACAGTTGCTAATTGATTTCCAATGGATTATGAATAATTCAAAATGTTGTTCCGAGTATGTCGCTGATTACAATTTATATTTTGCTGTTACTAATCTAGTTAACCAGTGTATATTAATGTACAATTAATATTAATATTATTTAGACCAGGTTAACGGATGATTCGATTTGAATTTCAATGTGATTGCATTTGCGTTATTTAATGAAGTACGGAAACTAATACATATATAAAGGTCGCATATCACTGGTTTCTTGTTTCTAAATCCAGCGGAGATACTAACGTGCTTTAGGACGGGAAATATAGCTATAAAGAATGGAGATATACCATCTGATTTCAATCTGATAGATAAGGCAAGAGTGCAAATGTTAAATGTCCAAATAGCCGCCAAATTATACCACAAATAGCCCTGATACAAAATCTATGGATTCTTTAATATCTATTTGAGAATAAAACACAACTGTAGCTTTCGTGTAATGTTTCAGTATAATTGTCACATGATAAATCATGATTTACACTTAATAATTGACACACAAGTATGTAATAATTATATTTACTAACCGCAAATAACTATAATTATCCATGTAGTAGTCAGCATATGTCAAAATTAATCCACTGCTGTTAATCACAGGCTACCATGGTCGGTTTATTGAATGTTTTCTCTATATATAATATAATATTAACAGGTTATTATAACTAATAACGGTGAGTGTAGTAGTGGTGGTCATCAAATTAATAGTAACGAGGGTAAACCGCTTACACTAATCCAGTAATTCACATGTCACAAAGTGCAACGAACATTCACAATCAATACGCAATCAGCGTAAAGTTACACGTTCCATACTGCGTAAATACTCTCCACGTCCAGGATCGGATTATACTGGCGTAAACAACAAGACTGAATAACACTAGCAGAGGCTATATACTATCCTACACCCAAACATACAGAGAGATATAAATAGAAATACACCATCCACAAACATGTAGCGACTCACACACTCCAACCCTTTTCAAGCCAGCCTTTGAATTACGATAGTGTTTCGGAGGAAATCCGAAAATTATTCATTACAACCTGTGATTTGCCGTAAAGTAACCTACATCAACACGTACGTAGTGTGGAAAGCAGTGGAAATTCTCAGTATCTTCTGAAGGAAACTGGTCCAGCTAATGAAAAATAAAGGGTACAGCATTTTCTGTGAATTATAATCGCATTAATTTTATTCCCATTACAATGTGTGTGATTGATGGCTTGTTTATATGTTATAAACGGTGCTTCGTGCCTCACAGAACTGTGTTTGGAGTGTACTTAATGTGAGTAATACGAAAAGTTCCAGCATTATATCATGTTAGATAATACGGTACTCATAAATTTCTCTTTATCAAAGTTTTTGAACAAAGAATCTACGTTATGGATGGAAGCTGCACCGGTAGGAGATGCCTAGAGTTTATCAAATAAGTTATAAATTCATCATGTTCAACCTCATTAGTGTAGCACACATATGTGCGCACACACACAAGGTAAGTATTGTTACTGCTTATTATAATGCACTGAGCTATTTTTATGCAGCCATGAGGAGTAAAATTTGATAGACTAAAAAAGGGAAAAATTCTACCCAAATTCATAATTGATTTTTTACGAATATTATTCTTCTTTCTTTTTAAACATGACATAGTAAATTAAATATACAGACCTATCCCCGTAGTCTGCGTGTATCAGTCTATAAATTTAAGAAATTAATAATTCGAAATGCAATAAACATGTAGGATGAGCAGTATTATAAATATAAAAGATGTGTCTGTTCAATAATTCACTCCGAGAAGGGAAGATGTCGAAGCTGTTCTTCGCTTTTAGTTAAACCGGACCAATGTCGTGAATATTTCTTGCATGTGCTCTGACCGGTCTATTCCCTACAGAGGACCGTTCTAAGTTCCTAGGAGAAACATCGTCATATATAAACCAACTCGTGGGGACTTCCCAACACACAAACACGTGTCCGTACACTTACATACACATAAGTACGGTGTACAGTTTTTGTCCACATTATAAAGTAATTTCCTTAGCGTTAATGGGGTTTAATCACCAAAACCATCGTGGTTATTTATTGCTGATTATATTGCCGGATCTTGCAAAGGCATCTAATTCAAAATGCGTTTTAGATGATCTTCAGATACTTTTCTAAAGTTAATCATTTTGTAACAAAAACTACACTGTTTTCAAACACCACTTTTTATTCACTCCTACAAAAAAGAATCCAATAGTACATTAAGATTTGCATAAGTATGTTTTTAAGAGGACCAATTAATTTTATAAGTTACTCTAAAATTTAGAGTCTACATGCATTGTTACACCGTGTTAAATTTGACCATATAACTCTGTTCATATCCAGAGTTAAGCTTCGCTTGAAATCCACTACACCGATGCAATTTCAGATAACTCTCCGCGCATATACACATGGACGGGGGCGCGTATAACATAGTGTTGGTAATAAAATGGACGAAAAATCTTTAGCGCACAAACGATACAAAACAACGAAGGACGTAGCGAGGTAATTAAGAGATATGTGAAGGTTATATTACCATATTTCACGCTGAAATCCTTTTGGGATCTGTGGAAACTCCCGGCGCTCAGAATTAGGAACAGACCACTGGCAGTGGTGGTGGCCAGGCACAAGCAGATACCAGCGGCTCTGTCGTCCAAAAAGGCCGTATTTCACGTTTAGACGACGCCTCGGTGTAGCCGAGACATAATTATTGTGTTTATACAGTTTTATACACTGCAGAACAAGGGAATGAAGGTCAGTGGAAAGCTGAAAGTTAGCCAGTGTATAAACAACACACACCACACTTTCAAATCGAATATATGTATGCGATAGTAGGCGGTAGTAAAGTGCACGAATTATCTACCATAACTTCTGGAAAAAAGAAAACAAAGTAAAACCTACCCCTAATGGGATATTATCTAAAGTAAAATATTACTGAAGATGATTCCATCATAGTAAAGTATAGAAATAAACTTTTCAACTTTTGCTGATCAAAGTACTTTACAATAAGTTTCACCAATCATGTAATGATTGAACAAATCCCCAATGCGGTTTTATCACCACGTGCAGTCATACCTTTTCTCCAATCAATGCATTTCTGCACGTTGAAATAATTTCAATGCTTTTTCCGTCACGTGTAAAAATGTCATTTGCAGTCGCATTTCTGTAAGCGCAACCTCTAAACTACCCAGGATTTTCAAAGTCATGACGTCGTATAAAATCATATCAATTTCCTGCTGAAAAGACTTTCATTACGTTACTGGCTGTGGATTGTTTTCTTTGTATGTGCGCGTGTACAGGAGTGAACGAGTGTGCAAGCAACTATAATATCCATTTTATGGCAGAACAAATGCCCTTCTTGTAATTGGTGCCCGTGAACCCGTGGCCATAAGAGCAGCTGAGTGGCATCCTCTGTGCTCTGTGTACCGTACCGTAACTTTAACGTATACGCAACACAACGGGCAAAGGCAGACGTAGATAACGGTGTGTGGTACACAATACGTTATCTGAGTATCATGTCGACGCTTTTACTTTACGACAGATATTATCCTAGTGTGGTCCGTCGTAATCCGTGCACCGGTGCTGGTGGTACTGTGGTACTATATACTCCTTGCGCCTCCTACTGATGGGTCAGAGAGTGGGTTAGTTGGGCAGATGTTCAAGGGACGACCAGGTCACTTGATGTCGGTATGCAACGGGTCCCTGGACGAACCTTACTGGCAATCGTGCTGTTATCAGAACCACGGCCGGGGCGTTACTACAATTCCCGACCTATTGTTCAACACCCTCACCTCACCTCATCAACCATCCCCCCGCCCCATCAAGAGCGATGTGGTGTTACTGTTACATGTTTGCAGGGACTGTCAAACTCTTCATAAGAACTGGACAAGATGAAGGACAAATAGTAACAATGTTATATTTATCCATTTTAACAGAAGTTGGATATGGGAGAAAATATGTTCCTCAAATGAAGGAATACATGTATATCTATACAGGCAGTGGATATTTTATTATGTTACAAAATGAGAAGTTAACACATTTTACATAAACATTTCATTAATAATATAATTCTTCTATCGAACCTACGGCAAGTGACAAATCACTGTTTTTTGTAATTTAAATACCCCTGTCTGTTGAGAAACACTGGTCTTACAGCACTCGCGTGGTACTAACGCGATAAAAAAAGTTTGTTTCCCGCAGGCTATTTAAAATTACATTGGAGATAATTTGACTCTGCTAAGGAAAGTCATGAATTTCTCACCTTAAAGAAAACTTCAACGTTGTATCTAATACAACATGATACTTTGTGTTTTTTACAAACACACACACACGCACATATACAGACAGATATAGGAAGCATATACACAGGATACGAATCCGATTCTCAAACGCAATTTTTCTTCATAAAATCACATTTAAACTACGCAGCCAACCGCGAAATAAATATTTTTGTAGAACTACTTTGTCGTTATCACAGAGGCAAGTTCAAAAAGGATGACGAACGAAATGGTATGTCTGAAAAACTCGAATTTGTAACAAAATGAAATATATATATA
>JAGJTL010000037.1:536818-557398 GCA_022063505.1 Calosoma granatense
ACTGTTGAAAATAAATTGTAATATGAAATATTTTGTAATGTGATTATGTTCTCCAAATAATAAAATATATTAAAATATTTTGTTTTACACACATGCATCTGTACAGAAACTATATCAGTGGGATATGATAACGCTATTGAAATTAATATTTTTACCGCAATGAACGCAAATCGATAATTTTTATTCATTTGTACAAAGAGACCTTATCGTTGTTCGAATCCGGTATAATATTTCATAACTGTATGATGCATGATGGGTGGTTATTCGACAAAATAATAATCAACAAAATACTCTATTCGATATATTGTATAAATACAATGGATAACACAATCTGAAAAATAATTCTATTACAACAAATACTTACAATACGATACTCTACAGTTATTTGATATATCTCTAAATCAATCAATTATCTAAAGCACTTATTTGATCAATCAATATCAGTACATTTTTATTAAGTTAGTAAAACGAATTAGATCAGTGTCAATAAAAACAGAGCCACAAATTAAATAATTCGATAAAGTCAATAGATAATGTTTTAAATAAAGTTATATTTCCAACTGATCAGCAAACTCGAGCCATTTTTCTTATTCGTAGATATTTCATTTAATTTACTTTTGATATATGTACATGTTTCAGATACCGTTAAAGTAAGTACCTGAGGTTCTAAGACACTCTGTATAAATAAAAAACGTATCTTCTTTTACAAGAATCATTATTACGCTATTTGTTACGGAGTAATATTTTATTTGCAAAAACAAATATACATATAGTAAGATAACTAATTAGAATGAGATCAAAGCACTGTTGTCATGGTAACGGCAGTGTGAAAAACATCAGCGTCAATGTTGTAGACTTGTGTTACAAGGATGGTGTTTTCTCAAGCATGAATTTTATAACAAGAATGTAAAATTCAGAAGACATATTACCTATTACGAGCGGAAAACTTAACGTCGACATATCAAACACATATGTTATGTATATGAACGAATACATACGAGCATACGAGCTAATTATGTCTGATGATTTGCTAATTAGTATTTGTCAAAGATGATTAAATTCTCTAAAATTATGGCAATTCAATGTGCCAAGGTTCTTGCTTAAAACTGAGAAAAATATGACCCTGAGATGTTTCCCAAGATCTAGGAATTAAATTCTACAGATAATATTACAATTATTCCTAAAATATAAGAAACAACCCCGTGTACGAACGCATTTAATATATTTTACAAGAATCAGGGATAATTTTATTTCTACTAGTAAACAGAATAAAAATATCAAATATCAAATAGAATAAAAAATAATTTTTTAATCAAGGCATACAAATTGAAACAGCACAGTTCAATTGTTTTTTTATAGGGAACTGAAACCGAATGTTTACCAAACAATATTCTACATCGAAATGCATAAAAGTAAAACGTTTGTTAATTTGTGTCAACAAAATTATCATTAATCTGTGCAAGAATAACAATGAACCCATACAACTGTACCATTTTGTAATACATAATTATAATTCATCTCGATGTATATGTAAATACGTGGTTTCTATGACAATATGTTTTGTAACTGTGTGTGTGAGTGTGTGTGTCTAATTGACAACCACTAACACCTATTTACATGTAGATATGTGTGTATGATTTTATCAACTATATATCATCGACTCCTAATACTAATTAGCATAGAATCTATGCCATAGATCATCAATCAACAACCAAAATCCGAGTTGCTAATTTGTTAGTGATATACACACATACACACACACAGATATAAACAATTTCCTATCGAACTAGTGATAATAGTGTCTCCGATTAACATCTCTATCCGAAATAGTACACGTTCAACAATAATTCTTCGGGTTCAATCGGCCGTACGTACCATTTGCCAAATTCACACCAAACTCAATGGTGCAATAGCCGTTCGATTCGTTCGTGTGAACTATGCAAATTTATTATCATCCAATACGAATGAACCTGGTTTTAAAACGGTTGCTCAAAAACGCATCGAATCTCTATAGATTCTTCAATATAATTATCTAACGGTCTAAGACTTATATTTCAAATGAGAAATTCATTTTCATAACGTGAAACATAACCTTCATAACTTCTAAAAAGTTTGACAGAGATGCAAACATTGATGCTGCCTATATTCATTCAAATATAGAACGAAACAGCAAAATAACAATAACATGTTGTGACGCTGTATCTGAGAAAAAAGACGTTCTAAATTTTTTACGATTCGACGACATTATCCACAACAGTATAGACTACACTGTTCACGAACGTCGGATACCACATCTGCATCAGCAATGAGACAGAGCACCTTTGGTGTACATTAACGAACTGAATGCAACATTTTAATGACGCGTAAAATTCAACATAAAGTGCACACTGGCATTGATGTTTTCAATGCATAAAGAAAGCATCGTCTAATGACGATTCCACTGCATATGAAGATAGTCGACGAATATGTGCATGTGAAGAGACAGCGGGCAAACTATCAAGAAGCAAAAGAAGAAGAAGAAGAAGAATGAGCAAAGTGTCAGACAGCGTGAACGTGGCATAAATGAAGAGTTTGTAATAGGAGTGGGTGCTGTGAAAGGTGCCAAAGTTCACGAGCGTCCCATCCGTTTTGTGGAACAGGTGGAAAATTGCCCATCCAACATCTTAGATGGATGCTACACCATCTCCTGCTTCCTCTTCAGACTAAAATCTCGTAAGATCTTACATATTTATCTCCAGAGTAGAATTTGCATTGGAAATATGGACGCCAAAGGTTCTCCAGCTCTATCTCACTCTCTCTATCGACCTCTCTTACCGAGAAACTGCTGGTAATCTTTTTTTGGTCGGCAATTTCTTCCTGGACGGCGTGCGGTAGATATATGTAGAAAGAATTACATATCCGCAATATCAAATTGAGCGGTCAGACAATGTTAGAGAGAAATATTTGCTACATTTTACCAAAGCGTACGTACGTGGAGTGTGTAGTTTATTGAAACTTGTAGCAAAGATTTCGTAGTACTTCAATGTATGAGTTATAGAGAGTGATGTAATTTCGCGTAATGTACGATGACGTTATTGAACTGAGATAGGATTGCGTGGATTCAATGCATTGCTCTTGTCGATAAAATATATCCGATATAGAATTTCTACGAAACTAAAACCAGAACCATATCCATTTTAGTTTGATAAGATTAATCTTACAAATTTCATGACAGCCATACTCAAGTATAATTTCAAATGAATGCAATTCAAGAGTTAGTCCATAATCGGTGACAAAACATTACGGATAATCCTACAGTGTGTCAATTTGGTTAATTCAGAAACCGGATGCAACCGGTATGTGTGCGGCTGTGTTATTACGTTTGGAATGAATTTATACTAAGGTTATATATTTGTTTATATATTCCACTGATACACAGACACACGTGTGTGTGTTTGTACATACGTGTGTGTCCCTTCCGGAACTAGGTTTGTGGGACAACAGACAGGCACGAGCAAGCAAGCAAGCAGTAATATGGGGGCAGAGGAGACTGTACTACATGATACAATTGTTGTTTGTGGTTGTCCATACATGGGATTGCGTTTAACTTGGTAGGTGAGCCTGAACTAGTTAGCAATCCTACTAGATTATGTACGCGTGTGTGTGTGTGTGTGTGTGTGTTTGTAAACGGTTGCATTTAGCGCGTAAACCGCACAAAGGATAACCCAGTTACGATTACAACTGTCACTATTGCGCTTGGTCCAAATGCTAAAGGTCCGTTCACACTGTACTAACTGGTCGGTGCGATACCCTAACCTCACATCAAATGTAGAAACCGTCACACGGTGCTACAGTGACAACTAATATTAACCAACCTGAAATGTTCTAAACGGTACAAAGGAGAAACAGTTATAAACACTTCGTACCAACAATTTTGTTGTTTGTTTTTATGGATATGTAATTTACCTTTAATGGATATAAGTCAGTAATATTTTCCATGCTGAACATTTGAAACATCTCCAAGAAACAGGATAGTAATCAAAAGCCCATGCAGACTTTTCAAACAAATTTGTAAAATTTGCAATATTTTGCTGGAAATTTACAAATCCCAGATATTAAACAAACCAACCCGATGCTGACGCACTAATGAAAATGTAAATGTTCCGAATCAATAGACTATGAATACAGTAACGTTACGTTGGAGTATCAAATTGTACTCGTAAATGAGAACTTAAGCGAAAAAGTGTTTGGCATTGGAATCTTTGGAGAATTTTAAATACTCGCCGCGTTGGAGACGATGAAAGTAGCACATCCCTTCACTCTGCTTCTGACAATATTTACTTTACCTGTCAAAATTCGATACGGCTTTTGTTTATTTTAGCTGGAAAGCAAACTTTAAGTCTCTTCGGTGAATACAGTTGCGCGGCGATACGTTTTTTTCTTCTTCGTCGTGTTCTTGCTTCTCGAAGTGGTACTTTAAATATTGGCATTGTCAGAAGTTTTCCCCCAAGTGGAAGAGAAGGTATTTTCTTTAATTATTATCGTTGGTATTTAAATGTAAACGCTGATATCTCTTTTTTGCGCGATGGAAATTAAGATGCTTCACATTTTCACGTACAGCAAACTTTGATCCACGAATTTTATTATTTTCTACTGGAGACTTCCATGAATTATACTTGTTGTAATATGTTCTGCACTTGTAAACTGTCTAATGGCCAATGAATACAGTACGTTTGTAAAATCCTCTAGTACACATTACAACCCATCGTAACCAAAGTGAATGAGTGGTTATGATGGAAAGCCGTTACCGTTACTTTGTGCGTGTGCGAGAGAGAGAGCCAGCTAGTAGTAAATACTAAGCCGGAGCAACGCTTCTGGTGGAAATTATTCGTAAAAGCTCGCAAACCGGATGTGATGGCACACGAAATGCTCCGAGTAAATTTCCGTTCTGACTAATCCTCAGCAGTAGCACTAAAATTATTCAATTTGGAATGCAAATCCTAAAACACTTTAGTGAATTGCGACTACTGCTCTTATTACGCATTGGGATGCTCGCAGTAACAAACAACGTCTTGCTACTCAAGCAGTAACTATCAACCAGTGTAGAGGAACGAATCTCTTACATCCAGTTACTTACATCCTATGTTATCTAGAAGCATGTTGTAAATTACACATACACACACATATAGAAGTAGAGTGGAATGTGCACTTTTACAAAATTTATTATCAACTTGGTCTTTACTTGCAAACACTGCTTGAATAATAGACACTATGGAAGGATTGTAAATCAAGCTTAAATTGACACAACTCCCTGTAATGAAATGGAATCGAATTGTGGAAGATAACAAAGATGGTCTTTCGACCTAGCAAGCATAATGTTAATACACATTAATTCAATTATAATATCTTGTATAATTGGAGGATTGTAATATTGATACATTAGTCTGAAGAAGTATTCTACTCCTTGTCAGCCGAAACAAATCCAAGAATCTTTCCATCCACATCAACATATCTAGGTTACTGAAACTCCCATAGATGAAATCCATTCCACTCCCGAAGAACCAACAACCATTTGGTCCGTACTAGTGGAGTGAATATTTTTACTATGATTGAAATAAATGGGCAACCTTAATAGTTGCAATATATTTTAAAGAGGCAACGTTAGAGCGACCGTTTGTCAAAAACGTTGTGAAGATGACGGGTCCCTGGAGTATCCACGGAATGGTCCATTAAAAACGGAGATACAATTATTTATTGGTCTCTGCTCGTACATTAAATATAATATGCACTAACGGAACACTGGACCAGTGTATACGAACTATATATCATCCACATATAGAGCAGGACACACTGACTATCTCTCTGTCTGTGTGCCCGTGGGTGTATGATTGTAGATGAGTGGGAGTGAGAAGGAAGTAGTTGGGTGGTAGAGTTCCATTTCTCCAGTTTCATCATTCTACTCTATTCAGCTATGCGGAGTATGTACAGCCGATAACTCGTTCCCCGGACCGAGCAACAAAGGACCAGAGCTTGAAATATAGCGGCCGCTTGGGTTTGCGAACCTTTTAGTCCGACAATCATTCTTCTAATCTCAATCTTGCTGAATACCTCCACCAGTAACATTACACCCGCTTCATACCTCGCTCTGCGTGCGATACTGCAGTATGCTTAATTTACTTCCTTAAGATGTATATGAGATGAAATATGTTTTCGAATTTTATTAATATTCTCGGGGGATGTTTACCAAAACGTTACTCCTCATCTCACCGCTCTTCCTCGGTAATACTTGGTCTTTAGAGAAAACACGAGTCTGGGGTTAAGCTTCTCAAATACACCGACACAACGTATTTCAGAAGAGAAACGAGGTGAACGTTCAAAATTTGTTCAACGAGCACATCAGTGCTGGTGTATACAACATGTAATTAGCTATATTATATTTTACTACCATCATACAGTAAGAATTTTCTCCATTGATGGTATATTTTTAACTGGTTGAATTTTTCCTTCAAAAGTATATAGCAAATTAAGTGAGAATATTTCAAGTAAATATATATGAAGCATTCCATTAAATGTCACTGGAGTATAATTAGAAATTTATATCAAAATGAAATTTTTCCAACAATGTCATATCGTGGATTTTCACATTAAGGTAAGAATAGAACTGGGACACTATCGCTGGCGACGTTAGGAAGTTTATGAAAAGTTTTTTTTACTCTTAAAACAAGATATGAACATTCTTCGCATACTACGATGTGACAGGGTATATAATCTGCACAACGGGAGATTCCTGGCTGCTAATGAATATTAAAATATCATCCTTGCTACATGTTCGACGGAGCATGGAGCTAACGGTAATGTGCTACGGGTATATATTTGTATAACAAATTCAGTAAATTTTAGCATCCAACAGTATGCTCGATTTGTCAAATGCCAGACTAGATATTTAAGTCCAAATATACAATTCTCCAATGTGTTTTGAAATTATTTATATATTATACATACCTCTGGTCTGACCTATTTCTCTATTACAACGCTTGATGTGTAATATAATAATAATCACTAGATAACATTAATATTCACCGTGCATTTCAAGTGATGACCACGTGACCATCATGGCGCAGAGTTAAATTTATAATGCATCCAGTTTTATCACTAATTAAACTGTGCACTTTGATTTAGTGCATCAGTATATCGGACATGTGCACGCACGTCCCACTAAAATATATTGATGGCGATTGCAGCAGCAGAACACGAAAATTGCTGAACATATCAGATTTCTAAAACAGAATACAAATCCTACAGTGCTTCACCCTACAGTGTGGTGATTGAAATTATTATTTACTAATATTTACAAATCAATAATTAGCACACTGTTGTTATAATAGGCGCAGTACGATGTAATTATATTTTCATGATATATCGGTACCACTGTTTCATACACTGGTATTGTAGATTTATACCGGGTTATTTGATCAAAAGTTGCTCATTTTCTCCAATTGTAATGCAGCGTTCTATAGAATTGTTAACGTGAATGAAAACAAAACGTTTTGGGAAAAGTTATTGATGCTTGGAAGCACAATTAAATGCCGTATGGAATGAATTTTTGGAAAAACAAATAAACAACGATTTTTCTTCCATGGAAAACAACCTGGAAATCGAGTTGTTTACAAACAACAAATTGATTTCATGCTCGTAAAATATGTGAAGCGTAGAAACCTTTTAATTTTACTAGTTCTACGTCGTAAAGAATTAAACATTATGTATAAAATGTAATTACTTACATATAATAATATTGGTACTATGTGTACTTGCAGTGGAAAAATATTTATACAGTGACCTAGTATTTTAAATGTATATTTGGAAAAATAAAGTTCAAAGCAATAGTATATGTCAAGGTTCTGTCAATCTATGATTATTTGCGGTTAAAATCCAAAAAGGTCAATAAAAGGTTAAGTAAATGATACAACCTCCTCGATAATGATAACGCGATAAATTTAAGTTTTTTTTCTGATAGTCTAAAGGCTATTATCGCTGACAAGTTGATGCTTCTTAAATAATTTTAAATTTCCAATGCATTTTCTCAATACTTTTACTTCTTAATACAAATTTCCAATAAAGCCAAGTTGAGGAAACAAATTATTATTAGTAACTGTTATTTAAAGTCAATTTCTTCAAGAACTTTTATAGTTCCAAGTGTCGATTCCTGGTATGAATAATTTGTAATGGTTATTTAAAATGAAATTCTTCCAGAATTTCGTTAGCTCCAAGTGTACATTTCTGGTATTGTTATTATTTACCGCAGATAAACTTTATTAGTGGCCAGTGTTTTATATGCGTACTGGGATTAAACTGTGTAGAGCTGTGGTAATAAAGCTGGAAACGGACTCGTGTCGGTTTCAAAGCTAATAGCATCGCCCACGTAACGGGCGAACATCTGGCGCACTAATTTCACTCTGCACCACAGATGAAAGACGAATTCCTATTACTCGTGCTCACTCTCTGGACACTGCTGCTGCTGCTGCTGTTCTGTATTCCACCGGTTGTTTAAGAAAACGGACACGCTGGTAGATAGGCCAAGGTTACACAGATCATTTCGTATATGGAAATACAAGAACATGCCGGTGGTATAATTAAGGGGATATCTGTTGAATTTCAGATCTGCAGCACTACCCTAGAACGGGCGTAGTCTATGTGTCTGGTTGGAATTTCAATTGCTAGTAGATTTACAAGACGTATCTGCTGAAAATAGGATACTAGTACGATGAAATATTTTTAGGTTTGATTTATAGTATAGCTCTTGGCATACTGAAGATGCTTTAGTATACCCTTCAGTAGAAAAAATACTGACTGAAGAAATAATAGATACTATATTCAATATAATCATATTTCAACAAGGATATCACTAAACTCATAACATAAATTGAAAACACTTTACGAGACGAATAAAACAGCTGCACAGCAATGAATGTCAAACGTGGAAATATGAAAATTAAAATTGTGTCATCAGGAAAATGGGTCCGGAGAGTCGAACACTAATTTGACAGGACGTACTTGATGTATGTGTTTACAAAGTGGTGGTATAGGCGTCACGACGCCCAGCGTTCGACCAAGTAGCTGCCATTCCATCCATCATGATTATCAGGTTAAGGACCTTAAATGTAAAACATCACTCCAGCGATGGCGTACGCTTGGCTCATCCAACATCCAAGAGAGAGAGAAAAATTATAAACTCTTAACACAATTAGGGGAATGATATTTGGAGGCCTTGAGCTTATGGAAATATATGTTAAAAGGAGCTAGATACAATATATGGAATAGTATCGACCAAAGAATAAATACAAATGAAAAACTGCACGAGAACATACGAGAAAATATAAATCCATGATTTGATGGAAGGTAAACCACAGAATTTAAATTTTATACTTCACACATCATCAAATTGTTTTATTATCACATCACATGTCACAAACTACTGAACGAGCTCATACTTCTGTCCTCTATATCACTTTGGTAATCCAACCTTCTAACCAGTTCGTTATCCTTTATACCTTAATTTTACAAACCCCTGCTTCACAAATCCGGTTTCCATCGAAACTTTAACACATCCAACCCATTTCAAAAGTTTTGTCCAAAATCCCCCAAAAATGTACTCGGTAATAGAGAATATCTCATCCAGTCCAAAATTGGGTCGAAACTAAAGGAAGCTTGAATCATATCATTGCTAGTATATGTGGGTCAAACGCTTGATAATCCACCCCTTCAAACGGGGAAACTTGAACAAACCAACCAATGTGTGCATGTGTGTACGTATGTATGTGTGTATGAGTGAATTCTACCAGCTGTAGGAAGCATCTCTGCTTGCAGGAGGGTGATGTCATATAAGTGCCTGGCTATATATGTGTGTGTGCGAGGACGTGCAATGAACGGAATCCTGTCAAAAGACTAAACTATGAAAGAGTAGTTTTCCGCTTGATGTGATGTGCTTATCGGCTGCCTGCACACATCAGCGTCCCTCCATACTGTGTGGCAAGTACGACGCAGTTGCCACCCTTCCAACCCCTCCCACAACTCCTTCCTACATTGCAGAGTGAATCGACAGTGTCACCATCTACTGGTACCAGAGCAGAACGACACTTTGCTAAATCAAACCAGACAGTGTTAGGGTCACAACTATACACCTGCCCCAGCCTGTCCGATGTTACATGTCCATCGCATGTCACACTCTCTGACCACTGTTATTTCTGATCGATCAACAACGACGATGTTACTGTCCTCTGGCGAGAATCTTGTCTATTGCAGTGTAATGCGATTCGGAAATAACACGACACATTCTATTTCGCCACTGTAGATATCTTCTCATTTAAAGAAGATACAATATTAAATTTGGCTCAGTAAATAAATTTCTATGTTCACAGGAAATGGAGTGGAAGAATGAGTGTACAGTTAACAACAGCACGGAGTAAAAGTGAATAAAAATGGAATTAAAACTAATGGTAGATTGTGTAATGTGTAATAAATGGATATACACGAAAGGGAAGGGATGGAAGATGTTTACATGAAAGTAAATATTCCATAAGGTTTCTGTTTTATTATTTGGGAGATATTGTAAACAAACACTTCTTATTTAGTTTAACAAACAAGAATTTAGTATTTTAATCAGACAAGTTTAATACATTAATACACTACTTGGGTTATAAATAAACATATGTCTCATTTCATTATTGCAAAGTGAAGAATTCTAGAAATATATTTTAGACTTATATTTACCATAATCCAATGTTAAACTCATATTTCAAGCCTATGGAAGTGATTAAATATGATGAATGTTTTCCATCCACATAACCCGAAGTAATATAATACAGTTTTTACATAAATATTTCATGATTTGGACCAAACACTTTGTCAATTTTGTCATATTCCTCTTATATGACGAAAGTCCAGAGGTTTTGACAAATCAATGCATTATCAGCTATCATTTGATGGTAGGAAATATTTCAAATTTATAAATTTCTTGACACAGATCGACATGCAGAAGTTTATTTAGTATTTATAAAACCGTGTTTAAAATATCAACAAATGCTGACATAAAACATCAAAGTAATTTTAAATAAAAACAGAAAGTTTTTGAATAATCAACGAATTGAACATTGCAATTTAAACAATTTTTTCCTAAAACCGTTTGAATCACATATCCAGACCATAGTTTACCACAAAGTTTTAAAACAAACGTAAGAATTCAAGGAATTTTCTGTAATCAATTCGTTAAATCTACACGAGAAGTATTCAAATAATTTTGCGTTACAGTATACATATTGTTAAATTCCAACAAGAATATTATTATATTATAAATGGTTATACCACAACATTCATGAGTTAATTGGTATGGAACATTCTAATATAAATTCTAGCGAGGTTCCGTAATTCGTTTGATAATAATTCGAATCACTTGCATCACGAGAGAACATGATATTATTCGAGCATCATAAATTCAATCAATATTTTCTCGTACGTAAACGAAAATAAAATCACCGCGAGTTTGTGGCATGTGCCGTCAGGAACGGTGCTCGTTACCCTCTGTGTGTGTGAACTGTCGTTCATTCGTGTCGTTCGTTCATCGAATGTAGAATTTTAAAAAAATACATATTTCGTTCCGTAACGAAATATGTTTTGCAATAACTGCATCATAAATTCCATGAACTTTGTACCGGACGCACATATGCTTTTGTAAAAGTGAACTGATAAAATCATAAAGAGCCATCAAAGTAAGCGTAGTTCGTTTGTGTTCGGCACCGGGAAGGCTTGTTGCAAGAATACTATTGCAACAAGCGTGTGCGGAACACAAAAAGGGAAACGGAATCAAACGGTTACGGTTTGGTTAGGTAACTACGGTAATTGCAAATAAAACCGTTGAAGATTTTTCCTTTAGTATCAGTATGCATGATCACTAACAAACGATCATTCTCTTCCTTGCTCTACTCTTCCTCTCTCTTTTTTTCTCTCTGTCTGTGCAATGATAACTCTCCTCTCTTTAGCTCAGACTGTTCACAATACATATCAACAGATAAAAATACCTAGCAAATACAACACTATAAAGGAGCCACACGGGTTCTCTAAAAATCTCTGCGAAAGAAATGCTTCATACTGAAAATGTCAAAGCGACGTCTGTCATAACGCACAGCTGCTTGCCCTTTGTGTTTATGATTCCGCGAAGATTTCGTGTGATTTAAATATACCTACATCGCGTGTACCTAGACTGGCGGGGTCTATTGTCATTTAACAAGTAAGAATATTACTACTGTAACTTTACTCTGTTTACATATATATCACAATTGTAGATACAAGTAAGCAGCCCAGTGAGTTTATAATTTTCATCACAAACAACGTTGGATTTATTTTTATTTAAGCACTTGTACAATTAATCCAAGATATTGGGATGCTACAAGGTCTGGAGAAAAATATATTATGTATGGATTATAGTTAGTAAGAGTAGCATGATATGAGAACAGGTAATCAACATGGTTCCGCATTGATATTATTCGTTTTGCTTCGAGATTCAAGTTGAATCTCGTCCTAGAAACTCAGGATTATTCACATATATTGTGCAACAAATAATATTATCACTGTTAATATTATTTTGTGTAACAAATAATACTAACACTGTTAATATTCAAAACAATTTTCAATGGTTATTCAAACTGTATAATTCACGGATATTATAGAACAATGCATAACGAAAATACACGGACACACACATTAAACATAATTTACAGTAAATCAAAAAAGAAAACTCACATACATTCATACTATTCAAAACAAGTGTATGGAGGCAAAGTGAATTTTCGTGTTTAGTAAAAAAAAAAACTAGGAAACATTCGTCGACGTACGCCGCTGTACTGGGTATGTCAGTTATTAAAATATACGCTGGGCCAAGTTTTAATATAAACCAGACGCTGGGTCCAGCTAAGTATTCGCATTAATCTTTATATTCCTCCGAGAAGTAAGGACGCTACCAGGGGCGTACAAGTGGGGTAGCCCAGAGAGAGGGGAGAGGGGAGAGTGTGGCGTGAGCAAACATTCATTTTACGTTGACAAATGATGCTTTTAGAGCTTTTACGCACGGTACGACCTTTTATTCGGCCTCATTGAATTAATTCACTTTTTGCCGACACATTAAAATAAGTTCAAAAATCAACTTGACACATTACAAGTATACGCACAAATTTCTCTTTTTCATCTAAATATAAAGCAATTTCTTTTATGCCAAAAGCTGACATGGAATTAAAAATTAATTTTTTTAACTGGTATTATCTGAAAATTGTACAGTATTATTTTGGAAAATATTAAATTTTTAAACCTATATTAGAAACAGTTTCAATAACGCTTCATATCTTCGTTCATATTGGAATATACGATTCATATAGTGGATTATATATTTGAAATTATTTTATGTTTCCTATTTAAGCGGCTTTTATGAAGCCGTAAGATATTTATAAGCGTAGATCTGCTAAACAATAAATTTACTTTGATATTCACATTAGCATTTGTTAGAGAAACTAATAACTTGATATATTATATGTATTTAAATTAATTGACAGAAAATAATAAGAAATACATTTAATATGAAAATAGTTTTACAGAAATGCCATGAAGTTCTAGACAATAAATTATGAATCTGAAGTATATCTAATAATATTCAACCATCATCTATAGACGAGCATTATTGCTATTAAAATGTAAAACAATTAATACAATATTGTAGGAACTTTAGCTTTCATATTCTAATAAAATATTTGTAATCTTTTTCAATATATATTTTCTACTATCGAGTGATACATTTATATATTTTGTTTCGCTGCTGCTACTACTGCAGTTGTTGTTGTTGTTGCTGTGTAAATCGAACTTTCCACATCCATAAAAGTTGAGTGTAATTCGACAAAACTACGCGCCCGCTTAATTCGTAGCAACGGCTGCAGCTGCGAAAAAAAAACTCCCGGGCACCAGAAAAAAAACATGGCTGAAATATGAGTTATCGATGCAAACCGACAAATGGAAGCATTGAAATTGTATTAAGGTCATACATTTTCGATGCGCTTTCAGTGATATCGATTCCCAAGTTATCAGTATTGTACAACAGTTGTGTGTGAACGTATCGTACCGTAACGGTAACATAACGTAGTCGTTCGTTGCGAACGAAAAATAGAAATAAATTTTCTATACATGACGAAGATGCCGTCTGCCATCAGAAGTCGTAACGGTCGTTTTCTTTGAGATTCTTTCATCTGCTATTTTATGATAATATAATGTACTTTGTTCTTAGTTTTATGCGTTGACATCATAGCATAATGATCCATAGAATTTTATTTATTTACACATTAGTATATAAAGTTTGTTTTTTGTGTGAGAAATATATTTAAAAAAATATTTTTTTCACTGCCAGTACAAAAATCTTTCATCCTGTTTACACTAAACAACTGAGGAAATCTTAAATGAATCTCATAAATACATGTGTGAAATAATATTTCTCAATTTGGAAAAAGAAAATTTAGTTTTTCCTAAAAGTAATCAAAGAAAAAGACCTATTCTCCCATTTTGAACTGATCAAAGTACACGTATCTACTTGTAACTATATCGTTACATCAAGAACTGTTTCCAATTCATCAACGTGATCTCTAAATAATTAAACGAACATACAGATAATTCCAACAAGAAACCATCAACCGACCTATACGGGGCCCAATGTATAAAGTAAAACACAAACTTAGTTTGTTACAGCAAGGATTAGGAACTAGTGAATAGAAACTACTTAAGACGCTAGCGGTCCACTTAATTGACAAGAGATGGAGCTCGCAGCAAATGAGTGAAGGGTTGGGGGAAAGTATCGAGTAACACACACACACGCGCGCGCGCATACATCTGTCAGAAACCGCAGATACCATTTCAGTAGCGCAATCACCATCATCATCATCATCATCACGATGACTGTGAAACTGAGCTTTGACATGGAACCTCTCCACCTCAAAGTTTCTAGGCGCTGAATAGCGTCGACGCACACAAAGTTAAAGCGACAGTTCCATAAATCAAACCACATTCGTATAAAATTTATATTCATTAGTGAAACCGACGGAGAGCAGCAGCATCAGTTCAAGTGCGTACATGTACAACGTGAAAGGCCTACTACGTACGTATAAGGAAGCAAGTATGAACCAGTTTCGAAGCACCACCAGCCACCAGAATAGCTGGCAACACACACGCTATAGTTAGAACCTAGCAACCAAGTGTCAAATTGAAGTCTTGTGTAATTAAACGTATTGACACATCCGGCAATGATGAGGGAACGGGAAGTTGTTATCAGTACCCGTGTCAACTCCACTAGCTTGCTTCAAGTCGAGGTACTTGTCGCTGTTTAATTAGTGAACACGATATCGCCAACCGAAATTAATAAGAATTCCTATTGAACGCACGCGAGTAAACTGAATTTCCAACGTGCTTCTTTAACACCACTTCACAAATGCGTACCCTTTACGTCTACAAGTCATTGCATTCTTTCATTGAAATTCTATTCCACACTCTAATCCCCCTTCAGATTCAAACACGAAATTATCCGTAGCGTGAAGACGGGTTAATGAGAAAGCTCACCAGGAGCTATTTTCGATTCTGCTCAATTCTAAAATTGTAATGGTTTATCGAATATCTTTCTAAAAATATCCGTACTATTCAAATCTTTCCAGAAGAATTGCAGGAAAGGTATACCTTCAATTAGTGCATGTATAATGTATTATTAAACAGAAACCAATTTATGCATGTTGCTTATCTAAAATTAAAAACTTCTCATTAAAAACGAACAGTTTCCTAATAATTTGTTAATGCAGCACATTAATTTTAAAAAGAATTTTAATTTTGGAGTCAATTCTCGTACAACATAAGCAATCAAAAAAGGAACTATTCTTCAACAATAATTCACTTTAAACCATAAACTGCTAGCTAATTTATTCCAGTAATTATAAATATTGAAGCAAACGAGAGCACTTTTGGAGTCTGACGCTAGAACCCGTTGAAAGAGCCAAGTCTGCAATATTCAACGTTGCTCCTGGTACGATGTGTACAGTAATTAATATCCATTATTTTCTTCGAGTTAAATGAACCCAGAAGTGAATTCTCGCTTGAAGGTTTTCAAACATTTTTAACACTAGTGAAAGAACAGCAACGGCATTGCATTTGATAATTACAACGACAAAAATTAATAGCCAAAAACCTAGTAAATATATTGCATTGATTCGCATCCAAGACATTTCGAATGCCAGCAGTACAGAGGGTAGACCAACTTAGTTTTATTTCTCAAAGAAATGTACGCGAACACGATAGGAATCTTCCCAAAAGCTGTTCGCCAGGAATGGAAACCAGTCTGGGCTTGTGTTGGAACGATGAAAATGTGCTAGGGAACACAATGTACATAATTTTTTCAGATTCTCAGCTAGCATATCTGAGACTGGGATTCTAAAAGATTATTTTTACTGCGCGTAATAAATTTTCAGGGAATTGTAACGAAAAGATAATATCCATTTCTATCATGGAGGCTAAGGATACAAATGTGAAATAGAATTTAAGAGAAGAAATGTTATTCTAGAAAGATTTCATCACGAACATTGTTCATCTGTTGCTCTCTGTATAACCAACTATGAAATAACGTTACAATGTGAGTTAATTAAAACAGAGTACATAGAATGCATTTTATCACTATATTTATTAAATCAGAATGGCTTCATTTACGTTTGCACAGTTGGGTAAATATTAGAAAAATAATAGTGTTGCTGTATGTGCACCTGTGTGTACTATTATTACTATTTTTCATTTACAATACACTTTTTAATAAACAAAACTTTGTGTGTCTTGGCATGAAATGTGCAGTTTCAGCAACATTACCAACTTAAATGACGCCAGGTAGCATATCTGAAACGCAATTAAAAGCAAGGGCGTTAATGCAGTACGTTTCCAGGTTGGCATATTAAAATTTTGCAACGAAAACTTCAAAACACGGAACGCAGATTAAAATTCAAATATTCAGTACAGAAAAATACAATTGAATGCACTGAGAGAAGGGTTGCAAATGCAATATAGCAAAGAGAGAAAGATAGAGAGAGAGAGAGTGGGAGAGTGGGAGAGCAAAAGGTGAAATAGAAAGAGAGAATATTACCCCACAGGTGTGCAAAACCGTCGACCAAAAGAGCAAACATGGTTTCTCTGTCCAACATATAACATAGAATATGCTCGATCTCTGTTCACTCATATATCGCCCTTTCTATCTGTCATTTGGAAATTATTGGACCCATTTGGCCAATTTGCTCCTAACACGGAATCGAACCAATGATGTGGAGTAGCTGCCGGCCTCGATACGAGTAATAACCTTGCGTTCATTCAACTGTTAAGAACCACGAAACCAACCAGCAACCGTTGGTTCGCTCTGTTGATGTAACCGGTTATATGCAGGTCGTCGACGTGCAACTGTGTGTGTGTGTGTATGTATTTCAGGAACTAAATGCAACGCCATGTCTTGCTTGTTACCCTAACCTAACCTATACTACCGAACATTTGCTACAATGTTCCATTCGGCAACAGTGTTGCACTGTTGCCACGGGAACAATTTACAGTAACCGCAAAAGTGAGGTTAAGGGATCCACATTTTAACTTTGTTTTAAAGTTTGTTGCACAGTTCGTGTCGAAAATGAACATTACATGCAATTATCTTAAAATCAACACGTGTACATAGTTATTAAAGTATATTAGCAGGTAATCTGCGGTCAGGTTTACAAGATAAAATAACATTAAAGTATAGTTACACTAGACTGTATGCCCGTAGTTTCAAATTTACAGTAATATTATCACACATAATACGAACTATATTATTTATTATTAACCAGCGTATTGCTACCGAATAAATTGAATTTCATTTAAATCTACACGTCATTTGATGTTATTTCTAAATGACCAGCCACTAAAATTGATTTACAAAAATATGTTTTCACAAAACAAATACCGATGATACAATTCTGAATATTTTTAATTACATTTTACGCTTCATAAAATGTACATGCACGAATGAAAATTAAATTTTTATCTAATTCTAGTATGCAAATGTTATAGCTGTGGGTATGAATAACAAATTCATTCATTCTTTTTTACAAATTAAACTTAAAAAATTAATGTAGTATTTATTGTGTAGATCACAATTTCATTTGACGTTTACTATAGCAACAAAATTTTTATTTAGCAATTGGAGTCTTTTGGGAGAATGTGAAATATAACTTAGCGTGAATGAGTGTAAAAAAACCGCTACAGAGACAAAAATAAACATGATTTTCATGTGTCAGGCACTGGACGGGCCGGGCGTAATAAAAACTTAATAACAGAATGTTTTGAATCTGTTCACGCAACATACACCATGTTCTGGTAACGTTCTTCATGCTTATCGCACAGTACGTGGAGCATATAATGGATTAATCACTTAATGTACATAATTCGTTAGGCACTAAAATAAATAATAAACATTAACTTTACCCTGTGCTGGTGTTTGTTAATTTAATTGGTGAAGATTTATGGGCATATTAGTGTAATTAGGGGATAATTATAAGTTGCTTCTGTCAGAGTGAAACATATAAACACAATTTACTTTCTGTTATCGAGTACAAATCACGTTTCCCGCTGACGTTTGATAGTAATAAATTGATGGTAATTGAATTAACACGTTAACGCGTTTGTAGGGTCAAGATAGCTTAATCAGTATGTTTTTAGGGCTTAACTGATATAAACCTAATCACTATTCTTGTTTCAAAATTATGGCTACATTGAATCAATCCTCTGAGCGATACAGTATATATATTGTATACTTTCAATAATATCGCATTGTAAACAACTGTTTTTTTCTCTTTTACTATCAAGGGAATGTCATGTTATTTGTTACAAATTATCAATATAAACATATGCATTTACTTAAGATACATTTATAAGTGTACATTGAAAGAAAATACATCGTACATATAACGTATTTTAACTTTGTTTACTTTGAAATATATAAATAAACAATACTTGCATATAGAGAACATGCATCAACCCGTTGAAACCAAAAACACAAACACGCACACAAGGTTAATAGTTCATTGAGGTTTATTTCAGTACTGAAAATAATTTTATATTTGCAGAAAAACTGAACATGCCTACAGCGAAAATAAATCGTATCCGTTGCGATTTTGTTCGATTTGTTAAATATTAAAATATAAACGTGTATACATCTAGAGATGAAAATAGCCTAAAGATATATACATATTGCAAAAATGTATATTACAGAATGTAACAATATAATATCGATTGAGATGTGTGTGTGCGTGTGTCTGTATGTAAAGTGTATGTGTGAATGTTTGTACGCATGAGAACGTTATTTAATTACGTTTCAGTGTTTCGTATCGTCAGCACCAGAGGGACAGGGAAGAATTGATAAACGCTAAACTAGCTATAAATGGCAGATTCACTTTAAGCAGTGAATGTGTGTAATCTGTATTTGCCGAATTCAACTTTGATTTGTATTTAAACCATTCAAAGTTAAAATAAGTGTATATTCAAATATATTCAGCATATATAAAATAATATCAAATTAAAAACATCTTTTTACTTATATTCTGGTGTCCCAAAATTACTGTAAAAAATTAAGGATATATATTATTTAATGTACAGATTACAAAGCAAAAAGAATTTTTTCGAAATTCGCAAAAATTATTGCACATTACTTGTTTAGCATGATATGTGAATAAAATTTTTTATGAGCAATAAAACAATTAGCACTGTTCTTTTTTCCTGCGAAGCCATTTACAAAGAATGTCCATTTTGTCATCAGCGAATTAAGCTTTACAGTATCAGCAGCAAATAAAAACCAGTAGCCACAAACGAGCAATGAAATAATTTGTCACATATACCGACTGAGTGTGCCGTGTTATTGAATGTGATATTTTTATAACCATCATAAAGAACTTCGAGTTACGTGTAGCCACAGTTATACAGTGTACACATATACGATACGTTACTGTACGTTACGATATGCCGGGCAGCTTACGTTGCGCTCTCTGAACTGATCAACGTTGAAAGTTACGTCAAGAGCGAATCGCAAAATGTTGTAGTAGTGGCTAAAAAAGAAACCAAGAGTTTGGTGTGACATTTATGAAATAGTTTATAGGTCCTAAGAGAGAAGTGGAGTGGGTAGATCTTAGTAGGCGACAAGTTTCAACCAGTATAGACACAAAAGTATATGAGCATGTAGTGTTGAATAAATTCTTGGGTTGGTGTTGTGTTGTATTGTGAATAGATGCACATTTCATGGATGTATTCTCGTTGTGATAGCGTGGTACGACAGTTTGGCCATAGAACGATATTCAAATCCAGCGAAATGGGTTGCTACGTTGCATTTGTGAATATTTTAATTTTAAAATAATCCACCTCTGTTCAGGGGTGTTATAAATGCGAGAATATCACTAGAATGTACACTAGCACATTAGTAGGTCAAATAAATAAGAAATGTATTCACACAAAGAATATTTATAAAGAGATTATTTAAAAGTA
>JAGJTL010000037.1:557523-596491 GCA_022063505.1 Calosoma granatense
ATATATATGTATGTATCTCTAAAACGATTACCTTTCGAAACGACCAAAAGATGGAACCAAAGATTATGCATTTTTTAATTGTAATAATTTTTTCCAATATATTTTCTCTAACTTGTACTGGGAAATAGAATTCTTACATTTCAAAAATAACCCGTAAAATACTGTGTTTTTCTTGTAACATTCAGTATGTGTAAATATGTACAGTATTAGTACATAGCTACACATGCAATCAAATTCTTATTCCTTCGTAACTCCGCACGAAGATTTCTCTTGTTTCAAACGGTGAACATACAATGTAACAATCCTGTAACATCTTCACCTAAAATAGCCAGACATTCCACCGGCTCTTATAACACCGTCATAATCATACAAACAGTTTAGGAGTAAACACAATTTGGGTCGGAAGCCCGTGAGAGAGGGTTAGACATCATTCTGTGCGATTGTGGCTGATGTTCTGCTCGTCAAACCCGGAGCAGTGTAGTATACATTACAGTCCCCCAGTATACATGTATACAGTTGTTCCGTAACTCTTTATACTGTTCCGAAAATCTACGATCTCACAATCTGAAGGAACTAAAAATATGTTTTGACTTTTGCGAGTATTTGAAAATATGGAGATGTAAATATATACATTGGTTTTTTCAAAACTGTAATTTGATAAGTTAAAATGTTTATCTTAAATAGATTTTACTGTATTTTAAATTTCACAATTTGAGAATTATTTTATACAATTTTATTAATCTATAATATCAAGAATAACTTTTTGCTTTGGACGAATATTTTCTTATCCTAAATGTTATTGTACAATTCTGTTACATTTTGCCCCCGTGCACAATATCGTGTACTGTTTTTACACCCTATGCTTGAAGATGAAGACATTAACCATCATCTTACGCAACACGCGGCTTACCACTAGCCAACCGCGCACGCAACCACAACATTAGTGGTTACCCGCTGAGCTATATTATTATGACACACGCTGTATTTGCTGGTACGTACATGTCTGTTACTGACATAGCATGCGACTGACAAACATTCACTTCAATATCTCTCACACGTACTCTATGTGTGTGTGTGTGTGTGTGTGTGTATGTGTGTGTATATGTAGATATACAGCTCTGTAGAAAGGTAGAGCTAGGTATCTTCCATTCCTTGGGGACGTTTCACAAGTTAAGCGTAATAATTAGTGTTTACGGAAGTCACAACACGACCCAGCCATGATGACATGGAAAACTTTACACCTTATGATTATACATATTTTAAACGTTATACACGCAACGCCAAACAACAGACAAGAAACTACTGCTATCTCCCTCTCCTCTCCCCGCGGATGCATGATTTATAAATTGTCAGGTGTGTGAACTAAGCACTTTGCGTTATAAAACAATTTGTATCTCGTTAATAATGCACAACAGTCTCAACTTTGTCGGCAACGTACATAAGAAGATACCGTATGTAGTTAGCTACTTATAAGACGTATGTACATATACCTACTTGTAACGTACGTATATCAGCCCCGTAATAAGATCACAGAAATATGTAGTCAAGAATGCGGAACGTGTCAAGAGAAATAATATTAAGCATATTCTACTCTGATTCTAGAACTCTTTAAGTAAAACAAATATCAACTGTATTAAAATGTTTTCTGAATAACATCTGTATTCTCTCTGAAATATTTTCAGAATCACATTCATTAATTTAGCTAATTACAACATGTTTAAACAAGGATTCCGATTTCAAAGTAATTCTCGCATATGTCACATGATTTTTAATTGAAAATGTATTTGAATAATGTATTAAAAAGATGTATTAATTATGGAAAATTCGTTGTAAAATGTGCTAGTTATATTTTGAACTAACATATACATATATTCCAATTTATCGAGGCAATGTCATGCATATATACATTTTAAAATTAATGATTGTTACCCGTAATAGCAAAAAAAGCCGGACAACAGTATTTCACAAATGGAAAAATTATTTCAAAAATTGTAAAAAATATCGCGATATTGTATTTAAAATAATCCAATACAGGCTGGTGAATGCAGCTTATAATATATATTGCTAATTAAACGAATGTTCTATTTGCTCTTCGCACTACAAACATTGCGAATTACGGAACCGATAATTAAATATTAACTTTTAATGAATATATCATGCTTGCATAAATACGTAATTAACACTAGCAAATGTATAGTATGTGACGATTAAAATTTTATCTCGATACGTGTGTTGGTACAATTAAAACTCGCCGAGAATCTGATGATATTTTCGTTAATTCATACTTGCTTCGTTTCGTATAATATTCTATTGTGAAATATAACAGTGTTCGACACTACGTATGTACGTATGTAATTTGTCAACATAATTTGTTGTCGCGAAGGCCTATCAGAGGTGAACCAGGATAATATGTATTAGGCACACACTCATTAGCGGATACTGTGTTCGCATGTAGACCAATAAATATGATTTACACGTTAAACATGCTTACAGTAACGATTAAAAGCCGTCACCAGTACGCCGTTAACACAGCAACGAATCCGCAGCTAACACGAACTAGTGTCAAAAATATCTAGCATTTATAACAATTGAAAAAACCATTTCACTGTTCCAAAGAAACCTTCTAATCGAATACTAATTTCATCTACTCGAATAAGTATTATGGTTTAAAATAAACTAGTGAAAAAAACGGTAAAAAAATGTAATATCCTGTTCACGAACGGGACCCTTCTCAAATGGAAATCTATAGTGATATTTATCATTAAAACTGTATTATTAGTTTCCCATATTCTATTTGGAGAACGTATTGGATTCTGTATCATTTTCCAAACCATTCTAACTAAATCACAGATTTGTCTTTGCAATTTTATTCCCTGATGTCTTTATTCCCGCAATGGGTAATAGAGGACGATACGCAACAGACAACAGGAAAATATGTGTGTCAGTATATTGGGAGTGTGTTGTTGTGTACTGGTAAAAATTGTACTCACCAGCGAAAGCTGTCATCAGTCCTGAGAGGATAGCCAGCAGTTGACAGGAAGTAGTTTGTGAGTTCCTCCGACGTTTCATGTTGGTAACACTGTTGTGCACAGTTCACTCACAACACTATACGGCGGCTCTGCAAACCGCAAAACAATAGTTTCAATCACATGAACAATTAACAGAACACCTGACAGTAACAGTCGTAGTAATCAACACAGTTTAATCAACAACAACAACAACGAACAATTGTAGATCCATTCACAGAACATGCACTGTTCATTATCGTTCACACATGTACAAAGTGTCTCTAATGAAAGGCTAACCAACACCAACCAACTGACAAGCAAGTAGCAGCAAGTAGTGTGTACAAGGAGCAATAGTATTACAACGTATTACACGTAACGCGAGATGCTGAGGTCCAGCCGATGTTGACGATCAGAGGATCGCGCGGAAACTGAGCGCGGATCGTGCGCGCCGCACAGCGATCGTCAGTCGCACTAGCGACGCCACTCCCACTAGCCACCGAACAACTAAAATCTCGCCGAATTGCCTGTAGGCTCTCACGGTTTTCTTCTTTCTATTACACGAGGCGCGTTCCTCCTCATTCTCTGTGCCTGTGTTTCTTAAAAGACCGCGGATTTAGTCGCAAATTGTGTTTGCTTTAATTGCATATTTCCAGGTCAGCACGCGCCAAACACGCAAATCCGTTGTGTAACCTGCTCACCAACCGACCAAAACAGCGCGCGTCAGAGGGGGTGATGTATTCAGTGTACAGTTAGACAGACACGGTAAATAAATGAAGAATCCAGAAAACTTACATGTACTTAGAAACCTTACAATTACATAAATACATATATGTATGTATGACACAATTGTAAAATCCTTGAAGTAAATATATTTCAACAAAATGAAATGTATTCTGATGTATTTCAATAAGTAAAATATAAAATATTGTATGACTATTTCGCAATTTTATTTCGCTGTTAAAATTACCACCTTCACTAATATGTACACTCATGCCAAAAACAGTATCAATATTAGTGGCAGCCCAGATGAGGATTGTACCCCATAAGATCATATAGTCTCATTATACAAAATCCTAAGTCTAACACTGTTCAAAATTAATATCTATAAATCCTTGTGTCGTCATTTAAAAGTACAAAACAACTACGAGTTTTATTTGATCTGTAACATGCATCCTGAATTTACTACTTATATCTTTATACACAGCTAGATCTGTGGAATAGCTACTCTAACTTGTATGCTATATAATGTAGCATACTGCTAATGCAATGTAAAATTACAGTACACACATACACACAGCCGTGCCGAGTAATACATTACAGATGAGAGATTGTTTTTGTGATGTTAGGATATACACAGTGCGTGTCGAGAGATTAAGACCAAGCGTTGCGTCTGCGTTGCGTTTACGTTTCGTTGTGTGTTATGTTGCGTTGCGCCTGTATGTAGCAGTATAAGCTACAATCTAATTTATTTTCTGTTTCACGGTACATAAACCTCAGACGCATAGCTAAACGTCCGCACAAACACTTCCTGCAAAGTTCTGCAGCAAACCGAAACATTTACCGTGTAATAACTCGGTATGTTGTTTAATGAACACACAGTGCCATACGTTGGCAGTTACAAAAAGGAGAATCACATTATTTACAACCATATACGGTTGATAATTGAACTTCTATATGTTTTTATAAACAATAATCTGTATTTATGTTTAAAATAACTGACAGCTATTCACAGGACAATACTAACAATTTTACTAAGTGTTACTAAATATTTGTACTAAATTTGACACATTTACTAACTGTGTATTTTTATAACGTTATTATAGCAATAAATTTTTTATTCAATATCGACATGTTGATAACAATAAAACATTTATTTTTAATAAGAGTAAATTTATCTAATATCACAGAAAAAAACGTTGCAAGTAGTATTTTTTTAAAATTTCTAAATTAAATATAATATTACATTTAGGTGAAAACGTTAGAAAATTAATTGTAGAATATAGTAAATATAAAATATGTTGCATTATACCTGTATTTTGACTTTTATTGTCAAGCAAAAAACAAATAAAATATAAACAAACGAATTTATGTGATTTTTGGCTCGTATATTCATATTTAAATGTAAGTAATACATTTTTCCTCATAATTTTCAAACGTTAACATAAACTTCATCGCACTTAAATGAATATTGTGCTTAAATATATCACAAATTATTTCGAAACATTCTCTGTTGCTATGAGTACCTATGTATATATACACGAATAGTACGTGTACCACAGAAATCGGCTTAATAGTTACGTTACGATATCTGTAGGTCAAAACTTTGTTGTGGCCAATATGATAACTAAAACTTTATTGCTCGCGCTTCAGGCAGCTTTACAAAACTGATAATGTATTATCATGAATTTGTATTTGTGTTACGTACTAATGGAACTTTGTCCAGCGTAACACATAGACACACGCACGTACAAACCTGTACAGAAACATATAAATAGAGACAGGTAGGTAAACATATATTAAATCTAATATTTACCAACTTTCTCATCGCATATTTTAATATCACATGCATACATAGAAAGTAGAACAAAAATAAAATTGTAAATAGTATAATATTTACAATGGTATATTAGAATATAAAAAACAATCATAGTTCTAAGAGAAATTCTTGTTGTATTTCAGTGTTTGCTATTTATAAAAATCTTACTCTTCTTGTGTTTATACAAGAATATAAGGGATACCCTCTCCGTTATCACCCGCATATCTGATATTCAAGTAGACATTTGAAACAGAAACAACCTATTGTTGTGCATAATTAAGCCTCTGGTTTATATGAGATTTAAACTTGAAACTGTACGCCATTGTTTTTAAACCATTCTCATTATTGGTCGGTTATGTGAACAAATGAAAGATGCGGGCCCCACCCCTGATGGAAAAGATTCCCACAATTAATACTTCATTAATATAGCTTAAGTTAGTTATTGTTTGATTAAAATTTATTATGTATATTGATAATTAAATACTGTACAATTAACGTTATTAATTTCATGAATAATACTTATAATTAAGATAGAACTATAATTGTTTTATTGTGCTCTCTAATTCTTCTTCAAATACATCTTGTCTACACTGCGCTATTTCCGTGTATAACTTATTTCTACTCCGCATAACTAATGCTTTTGTACTCGTCTTATTAAACTTTGTCAACTAGAAGTTTCAAATGAAATTTGCCGAAAACTTTCAGAATTTCAGTATGAAACTTTTAATAAATTCGGACAGACTTTATTTACGAGTTAATTGTTTAGTAAAATTTTTGATTGATCAGTTGCGGCATGGTACATTAGCACACTACGTTCTCTTGTAAAGTTTTGTACATTAATTTAAATTAACGATAAAATAAAATTATTAACGTAGGCAATTCTCTTAAACATCGAAGCAATATTTATATTCTATGTTGAATAGATCAGCATGATTTGTCAGGCTCCTCCTCTACACATTAGTTTAGATTATTATTTCTTTTCCAATGAAAATATTTTCTCCTCATCCAATATTCTATCGCAGTCTTAACTGTTAAATCGCCTGGTGACTTCATATCGACATATTTAATAAAAAGATTACAATTTCTTTCTTGTTCCGTGTGTGAGCGTGCGCAGGAAAATATTGGTTCGCTTTTTACAAAGCCTTCGTGCGACGAAATTCGACGTGGCTACATATATTTCCCTACGCTCTTCAGTCTTTCTTTCTCCATTCTTTTTCTCGTTCACTTATTTAAATGGTTGCGATGAATATTAGTGACGGAAATATTCACGGTACGTCAGTCATCATTGGAAAATGTGACCGCGCCTCAGTGTTGCATGCGAGACACGTAACGTTACCCATTTGCACATATTGGAACATCCATTTCAAGCCGGCTCTCTGTGTGTGATGTTCACATTGAGAACCGAACGTTGGCATATTTTTCGCAACTGACGTTCATGTTAAATGCCGTAATGTCACTTGTATATCGAGGGCACGCTACCATACAACGGAAGAATTGTATACAACAGTATTGGCGCGGTAGGGTGGAGCGTGGGGGATGTATTCACGTTCCATCCTGTCATGTCATCTGTTGGTGCTGTCTCGGTTTTTTTATTTATCCTGTGTTCAATATGCACACGATATTTTGAACGTTTACACGTTGTAGTTTAGAGAATGATAACTTAAATATTATACATCATCTTATGGGATAATGTATAAGATAATTTCTAAAATAAAGCAAGCTGAAGACTAATGAGCAAAAGTAGAAGAAGAAATCTTGTTTAACGTTCTGCTGGTCTGGGTAATATCAGTTTTTCGACATTATAAACTACTGGCAACTGTACGGAATATACGAACGAATTCCTTAACAATAACAGGTCAACAAGAAAGACGATGGATGCAACTGCTGAACACCAAAAACATCACACATTACAAATTCAAAAGTGAACGGTGTGGAAAATCCGATACTTTGATTGTTTGTTTCTCCGAAGAAGTCGGAACGTTCTGGACCATTGGACAAATGTTTCACCAAAGCGAGCCCGGGTCAGTATATCTTATCATTGACAGTTTTATCTGTACACATTGACGCCTCACATTCTATCCTTCTCCCTCTCATCCTCTCCGCCACTGCTTGCTGGGGTCCTCGCCGTAGGACAATACGGCCGAGCGATATAGAATCGGTGATATTTTATAAAAATATAGGAAACATTTACAGGAGCAGGTTCTTTCAACATCAGTTTATAAATATGTAACGCAAAACGGTGTGTGTGTATGTATGTGTGTGTGTTTCACAATCGCCTTCATGTGAAGGACAGTAAGACCAATAAGGAGATGGAAACACTCTGATGATAAAGTCGGTCAAGTAAATAGAATATAAAAACAAATATATGCGTTATGATTAATTCATCGAGTCAATAATAGTAACAAGGATTCATTACACTAGAAATGTATGTAATTTATGACCAATGACGAATATTATGTTTAAAACTATCAGCTATTTAGAATAATTGCATTGACAGTAAAATCTCTTTAAGTACATATTCAATATTCCCAAAAACTTTTTCCATTCATGATAAGGAAAATTTTAATATTCTGCCGCCAAGTGAAAGGTGAAGTGAATATCAGGAAGTAGAATTTTAATAACGACGATGACATGTAATGACACATTTTTGGATTGCTATTGGCCTAAGCCGGCCATTAAATGCCAGCGGAAGAACCCGCACGGTATTAGTATGGATACACACACACACACATACACACAGGCTGAGCGGCTGAGGCTGCTGAGAGGAGTGTGCTGTGGTGGATTTCAAATAAAAGCGTTATCGAGCGAACCGCAGAGCACAAGGGTCGTCTCACACCATGACTTATACTTTTTGCCGGAATATTCAAATAACCTCACGCTCTGGCAGTAAGCAATCAACGGTCGGTCCGGAAAACGACATTATCCGCTATCGTGATATTCGGGTAAATGAATAGAATGCCTTCATACACGGCATGACGAGACGTCGATACACGACGATCGTGTTTTGATAAAAATGATTGGGACATAGTTGTTCGAAATATTATCATCACCTTGTAAACTAAACCTTGGGGTTTCAATAACTGTATTATTATAAGACAAGGATGTCTACAGCAGCAGCTGGTAGACAACTAAACCTAAACAGGACGATACTTGTAAAGGATTATATACCCTAGCAGTACTGGTTCTGTAGCCGGGGTGTGGTGGCTGGTTTTGAAAGGACGAGTTGACGGTCGCTACGGATGAGATGGTACACGGGTGTGAAGGGGATCTGTCTTGACTTGATAGTTGTTGTTGGGGTAGGTGGCTGTGGCGTAACATAATAAATGTGTTGTGTGGAATGTAGGTCGACGTAACGATAGTACAGGACTTCCTCCATCTCCCGGTCGCATCTCTTCCAGTTGCGGCTATGTACACTGGTGGTGGTGTGTTAGTCTCTCAGCGCTCGCTTACTCCGCGTTTGCTCGCTTGCTTACACATAACGAAAGCTGTAGTAGTACAGTTATATGACCGCACTGAAAACTGGTAACGCTCCAATTGCGGTAACGATGTCTTTATCACGTTGTGATACGAGCCACTACATACGTACACATACCCCATCAACATCGTCATCCGACTATCTTACTGCGAGATGTGTCAGCAAAATTGACGACACAAAAACTACATGGCTTTCATCACGCTTACATGAGTGACATGCATAACAACAATTATTTGCATGATGGTGTAATCTGTGAAAATTAAGATTTGCATAAACTTCCATAACGACTGAATGTTGGTAGAGAGAAATACCCGTAGGATTGTTTAATATATACATTTTCCATTAACTCTAAAACTGTAGATTTAAATTCACATATGTATTATGGGTTCTAGTTCGCAAAGTTAACAAATGTTCATCTAATCTTTCCCGGCTGTCAAAATCAATATTTTCCTCCAGTTATCCCTCGAAACGGCAATTTATTTCCCTCGAAACTCCACTCTCGTGACTTCGTTAATAATATTTCTAGAAATAGATGTCTCTATAAATCAATGTGTTCGTAACTCGTTCTATACCAAATTGTGCGCGAAAAACTAAAAGTGTGTGAAATAAAGTAGAAAAACAGACAAAATGCTGTTACCGAACGGATTTTAAAAAGAAGATATGGAATTCTTTCGTCGTCGCTTGCCGAATGGCGACACAATGTCTCTCGTTGTTGTGTTGTTCGGCAATTACTTACATTGTTGATAATCCCGTCGATATTCGGTCATATTTCTTCTGGGTTTGTTGTTCAATCGTACAGTTATTCTGTTGTCTATAGAGTATGGCACTGTTGCTTGTCAATGTTTCCAAGTAAGTAGCTCTATTCTCCCCCTCTCTCTCACTCTCTGTCTCTGTGTCTGTCTGTCTAAGTCTGTGGATGTATATGTGTGCCCCATGATTTTAGTTGTCTCAGTTAACTGGCTATATGATTTAGGACTGGCAATCAATTCCAGCGTAGCACGGTACATGACGTGACGCAAATGCTACTATTCTCTCGGGAGCCAATCAGCTTTTCGTTTTCCCCACAGCCACGGTAGCTCCACTAGCTGCTCTGACAGCAATTTGCCCTGACCTATCCTCCTTGCTCCATCCACGAGGCAGCCAGCAAGCAAACAAACAGCCAAGTCAACTCTCCGTGTGCGTAGGACAATGTTGCTGCATCTACTCGCATAATACCACTCCCCATATATTGATTTGGATAAACAAACAAGCCAGAGAAACTTAAGATTCTGCAGTTCTTCATTTTAAAAACTACTACATCATCATCATCATTCTAACTTCAGGAAGAACTGCTAAATAAAATGGTAGATAATGATTTTAAATGTTTATATAAAAGATCTACTAAAATATTCCAATGGACTCGTCCTGTAATGGAAATGGGGGGCACCCAGGGTAGATAATATTACTTAGCGAGGAGCTGTGTCCGCATAATTTCAGGTTAAATCTTTCATGCGGTGAATGTTTGGTTTGGTGGATTCTGGTTTGTTGGTTGGTCTGGCCTGGCCTAGTCTGGTTGGGTGCGTTTACTCCCGGTACAAATGAAACTCATGGGAGATGTTATTTATATTCACTTGTCATTGTGGAATTGCCGCAGTGTTTGTTGTGTGGACTGGCCACTTGTAAACAACTGCCCATGTGATAAAGAGTAATTTAGTTATTTGCATTTGGTATATGATACATTAATAACCAGCACCATGGATGTTCCATCTCACGCACACACACACATACACACATACACATATATGTATGTTCATAATTATCTACACGCTCGTAAAACATATTTCATACAATTATGTAAATTATACCACACTCCTGGATATTCTGATGGACCTCTACGTTTGTTTATGAAGAGCTATAATCTATGAATGTTTCGATACTGTTCTCGAAGTATTTACATAGATTTCCCAGTGCATAACACAATTCATGTCCTTTGGTACTTGATACTATTAAACTATCTTTGAAAGCATTGAGAATAAGTGCAGTAACTGACAGACTAACCGCTGCATGAAGCCGAGTTTATTATGTTTGAAGAAGTTAACATCATGCTCCGACCAGAGTATAATAACATTAATTAATGTTAGTTCACTAAAAGGATTAAGAGCTCAATAAATCTAGAAAAGATGTCTGGTACAGCACATCTGAAATGAGTCTGCAGACATTCGTGGCCAGCACAATGGGCGTGATAAACAAGTACCCATCCGGAAAGGCTCTAAACTCGCTGCTCGCGTGCGATCAATGTTCGTGGTAGTCTATTAAAATGGGGTTTTTTCACCCGTTTAAACCATAAAAACATTATTACTTTTACATAGACTACACCACATTACTTAGCGATTGCTTTCAACAAGATTATATAATTTCTAGATTATTCACAAAGCTACACATATACATTGAACATTTCACTATCAATATTTCAACATCACCATAATAAATTTGTGGAGGGAATCTATCATATATTTCATTTAGATATATTACCTTTTCACAGAATAGGACACGAACGCTACATCAATATACAATTCTGTACGAAATTCGTCGACGATATCTACGACGATTTCTCCGCTTCGCATTTAAAGTCAATATTAATTTATTTCATCATGTATAAATCCCAAAATTATACGACTACGCCCGCCAGCTTTAACGAACGAACGATAATAATTTATATACGAATTTATTTTACTCGACAATATCATAAATATCTGCAACGATAGCAATACATGTATCGATATAATAATATTTCGTTAACATAAATCGTTTAAACGTCGCCACGTATACTCTTACCCCACCAACAGCGAAACTCCTCCCGGTCCCCACTACTAAAGCCGTCAGTGTAATGCGTGTTGAATTATCACCGTAAAACAATTTATTGCATTAGAGAGGCGCCGTAGTGGTGGGGGTTGGGCGGAGCTTGGTACGACAAGTGACAGACTAATATAATGGCGTCAAAGGATTGAATGATGTTTCTTAGGTCAGGAAGCAAACGTTGTAGATCGCAGAGACTTTGACACGCTGTGGATCAATGATGGCTTGATGACAAGAAAACCAGTTCCTTCATGCTTATGCCTTTATGCACCCCGGCTGGGGAATACACAATAGAGTTGACTATGATGGGAACCTCATTGTAAAACTTTCAACATATACCTATACACATCCGTGTGTGTGTGTGTGTGTGCGTGTGTGTGTGTTACACGCAAATATACATCCGCACAGACACAGCAAGTCATTGTAGAGTTCATTTTTTCTTCTTCCTCTTCTTCTGTGCGGTGCCATCGTCTTCTTCATCTTTTCTTTTCCCTTCTTTTCATTTTGCTTGCTCATTTCACTTCCGGTATATATGTACGGCCATAAAATTTTCATATTGATGTGAATTATTTACTGACTGGTGATGTACATATTTATAAGGTTGGAACAGAATGACATTATATGGAGAAAACTCGATTCTATATTTCTGTTTGTAGAATGGATACCATCAAAAGTTGAAACTAGATTATATAGCACAAATGGACATGAGAGCATAAAAATATTATAGATAATCAAAAACATAGTATTTCTCATAACATTTAAATGCCTTCTATAACATCAAAATACTATGTATCTTTTCCATTAATATTCTGCTAATATTAAACACTATAGTAACACCTTTTAGTTGTCATTTCAGTTTGAAAATTATTCTATAAAACCTTCCATGATATTATTACAATCTCCTCTGAGCTATGAGTCAATCCGAGGGTTGTTCATTTCTGGAGCAAACGGACGCGAAGATAGAGACGACGTTTAGTCGAGCCAGTCACTTATTTCAAGTATATTTGTGGGTCGATGCAGTGATTTGTGTCCGTACAAGTTTCAGCATAACAGAAAAGTACCGGTTATAGTTCGGTCCAAGTCTGGTTAGAGATCATCCTCTTACACAATGTTAGAGAGAGAGAGAGGGAGAGAGAGCGAGAGACAAGAGATAGTTTTGTTCATATTTCTTTCACGGAGTTGACCTACTTCCAGTTGCACGATTGCACCAACATAGAGAAATATTGTAGTAACACATTGCATTGGCTAGAACGTGCAGGGACTTGTTTGCTACCGAAATGCGTTCACGTATAAATAATCCTGATATGAAACTTGACGAACCGGAAAACGATACAAATTATATTCTATGCTAAATGAATATGTATGTACACGTGATTGTCATGATTGCTTTGACTTGTGGTTTCTTTGAAATACACTTTGGACATTGTGATATAGAAGAAAAATAAAAGGGAATATAATATAATGTGTAGGAAGTGGTTTAATTTACATAGGACTAGCGTCTTGTGGAAAAAGAATTAAGACGAAAAGGATAAATCAATGAAAGAAGCATTAAGCAAAAAGAAATCTACAATTGTTTTCATATAATTAGAAAATAGATGAAGCAACTGAGTTCATTTTTGATATTATGGCGAAAAAATTATGGATCCAAGAAAATAGTACCATATGTTAATGTAATTGTACAGATTTGTCCCCATATATTTGTGCATTATTGCGTTGGATTATGAATTCCAATGTGTGGAACATATGGCAGAAATTTCACTTGTTTTCAAGCGTATTCAACGTACCAAATGCGCAGTTGTCGAGTTTCTAACATTACAACGCGTATAACTCATAGTAAGTAGCAAACTACAATAAATTTAGTACAATATTTTCCGCTTTTCACGGAATTTAAACGTGCAGTACTTTGTAGTAAAGTAAAAGGTTAACATTTAGGAAATAATTTTCTCAACAGCTATAATACTAGTACATATATATGTCTCATATATATTGGGTGATTCAGGAAAGGTTATAAATATTGACTATTTTGATTACAAATCTGTGTTGAATTCTCAATGAATACGAAGATACGTCATGTTTGTACATGTAGCTTCTGTTAATACAATTCATTATCAAACTATAACTGAATATAATTGAATGTACACTGCTTGTATCAATCAACAACCTATATATAAAGTTCACTCGCCGTATGTTTGATCTGTAATATTGTAAGTAGTTGATTCAAGCAATTTAATTAAGTACGTGTGGCATGACAAGTTCAATACAGTTCAGTTTGCGTTTCAATACAAATATACATCGCAAACTTCTGCTTCGAATATGTTTGGAGAAGTGAAATACTCTAATATTCTCCCTTTTCTTACTAAATAATTGACATATGGCCTCAATCATTAGTAAATTATAATATTCGTTTGCCTAGTTCTCTAAACAAACACTAATGTATCTGTCTTGTTCAATGCTAATGTTATTATCGTCCGTTTTGATTCGAGAAATAAGTACGAACCTTTTTAGTTTATTATTTGTTTATGAACAACATTTGAAGACTTCCTTGGCCAAGTGATGATGTCTCCACTGAATTTCATTTATTTTCGTATTATAACTTCTAATGGAGTTATTTGTTTGTGACCGTGATGGTATCCTATTTACATAAAGAATGTGTAAAACTTTGCCATGTCACATAGGTTTTGGTATTCACAAAGCGTTACACATACAACATACATACATAGTTCGAACGACGACGACAACAAAAGTTAACTCGCGTCGGTTTTACAAACTTTAAGTAATTTAATTTCCCAGTCATTTATTTGCAGTGCACAAATATCAGGTGACCACAGAAGCCACTTCAAAAACGTTTCGACTAATTTCTTCTTAGTAATTAAACATACATCCAACATGTATCCTACGCGACAACCACATGAAAGATGATTAGGATGTATCAATTTGTTGTAAATTTAATTATTCCTGCATATGTGCGTGTGTGTTTGTATCAGATGCGAGCATCAAATTTACTTTAACAGACCTAGTCTATCAAACTGTGATACAAAGATACTTTATGTATGCTGCAGCGTTATTAAGCACCGTCTACACCTATGCGTGATGCGTTAGAGCGGGCGTTAAGTTCATTGGTAAAACCGTAAATAATTATTTTTCCTTTGTGAAAGAATAAGATTAAAATAGAAACCATGATTCTTTGAAGAGGAATTTATGAATCTATAATTGTTTATTTGAAATATCAGTATGGAATCTTCCACGGTCGAATGCTTTTCCAATATGATCATATCCTCGAATGAGTAAAGTGTTATAAATTTTGCAGATTTAACCCAAACACAATCTACTATCGACCTGTACCTACATGATTAAGATGCATTGCGGAAAATTGGCTTTCGACGGCCGGATGAGCGAAGCTGTCGAATAGAGGTAGTGCCTGGCCGCAGGCGAGCTTGGTACATACATAATTTCGTCCAAGTTTATGGCAATTTTCGCAAACAGGCACGCACAGTTGCCATCCGAGAATTACGGACAAAATAGCCGCAGCATTACATTGTACAGACTATAGGATATAGGAAGCTTACTAAATATGGAAATAACGATATAAACACACCGAGTCAACAACAGTTGCTCATAGCCTAAAGCATGCAAAACTACAAATTAATTTAGCATAAACAATAAGCAGGAGAAAATAGCACAATTTTATGCAAACGATATTTTAACCCTTCTTAATTGTACTCTACATCCTAGTGTCGTTTCTAATACAGCCAGTAAAACCTCAATTATCAGATCCAAATTCCGAATTTCAATACTACTACCCTTGATGACAAACTCGGTGAAATTAAATTCACTCCCAGAAACGCTAGCGATATTACATACGTACGTACACGTTTTGGAAATTACAACAAATAATATATACCAAGAACTAATCAACACGGAACTCGTGGAATAAATGGAGTAAATTTATTTCGCATTACGCTGAAATCTTCTCGGGCGAAATAAGTTACGGAGTCGAGCCGCGGGACGAAACGCATTGCTGCTGATGATTAGTGGTGATGGTGTTCGCTTTTGTTAATAGTTCCGAACAAAATGCTGAAGATTGCCGACAATCGTGGAATGGAAATTACCATTTCGATCCCGATTTGCATATTTTTTAAAAACCAACGCTGAATAACAGCGACAACGGCAGCCCAAACACAACGGATTAGTATATTTCATTAATATTTATCAAGCATTATAACTCCATGAATTCTGCCTTGCGCAAACCTATATTCTTCTTTCTATTCTATCTCCCTATCCCTCATTCGGTCTCTGTCGGTATAGCTGGTGCCTTGTTTATTTCGTGCTGTAAAGTTTTAGAGAAGCAAAGCCCCGTTAAAAATACATCTACAGGAGAACAAGTTGGGTGACAAAGTTCTTAAAATATGCATGTCTGATAACGGGCCGAACTATTGCTCCCCAAAGGCAGTTTCATACAGAAAATTGTAGCAGCCAGAGTGTAAAACATATGCGACCATAACTACAACTACACACTATGCATGACTTCAACTACTGATACATATATCATAGTCGGTTCTTTTTTTGTTTCTTTTTTAGATACACGCGCGCGTGTGCCTTCACTATTGAGGTTAATTCTTAACTAAACCTGTCTTGGCTTGTCGATGAATTATGACAAGAACTACGTTAATTTATGACACGAATATTTGAAATGTATTTTAAAGGTTCTGGAACCAAAAACAAACTTACATCTACTTGTATACAAATAAAAAGTGATATTTTCTTTGCTCCCATGCACCCACAAATTCTACAAATATAAAAACATACCAACTCTTGTTTTCGCTTGTTTATCGCAATAATAATATTAAAAAAAATGATGTTAACGTACACGTATAACGGAATATAAGCAAACACATTTTAAACGACAAATTTTATCATGAAAAATAAATAACCAGTAGAGAGAAAAAAATATCATGTCTGCTGGTTTATCTTTAACGGCCGAAGAGCACAGGCTAGGGATGTAGGTTTTGGAAAATCGACATCTGCTTATGGAGAATCGATACCGTTATGAGTCAACGCGTCACGCATTTTCCGATATTGAAAAAGAGGGTTTTTATGCGAGAGAGACCAAGAGGGGAAGAGTCTTGGGACAAGCATCAAGAAATAGTCATGAAGAATAGCGGAGGAATTGGGGAGAGTAGGATATACAGAACTTGACAAAACAGGAATAGATATATATAGATCATTCAGTCAATCACTCACAATCCAGTGGATCATCAACACGTGTTTAAACATGTTACATATAAATCTGTTTAAAAATAAGTTTACGAACGGCAGTGCGCATGCGTACGTACAAGAATCTTATATGGTTTAGGTAACAGGATGATGCGGGATTTATAAAAACAGATGCGCATCGTTCAGACTTAGGAAACAAGATGAATGTGTTGTACCTAGCTTGTGCAAGAAGTTTAGTAATGGAAGTTAGCGAATAATGTTAAAGTTCTTATAGTTTTCTCATCAAAGTGGATTTTCGTTCATAATTATAGCACAAATTTTCTTCAGTTACAAAGAAAAAATACCGGTAACTGAATTGTTGAATAATACAATTTAAGACGGCTTATTTCACGTTTGGAGCGGTAAATATTTCATTATTACAACAAGTTGAGAATACTTTTATAATTACAACGTGCAAAAATTCGTATTTTTTCCCTTGCCGTTGAGAATTATATCAGTATCATTTCGGCACTGTATAAACACGGTATTAATTACTCCGTGAATTTTTAAATAACTTTACGAATTATTCTTTTTTTGTTACACTGGGCAGAGGAGCAAAGAAAAGCAACGCTCAAGGACAAAGAAAATCTGGCACAAGAGAAATGTAACAGAAAAGGTTTTTTTATCTAGTACACGTTACGTGAACAGTAATTGAATATCTAATGCTGTTTACCTGACAAAGGAAAGTAGGTGAAATTCTGAAATAAATAGGTCACTTTATATTTAAGTTATACAAGTAGAAAATAAAACAAATAACAAGAATGTAATAACTAATAACGTAGAGATGCTAGCAAGTAGAAGTAATATTTATGAAACATGTATATTCAAGTAAAAAACCTTAATTACATAGTCAACCACGTTTTTTTATTCTCTTCACAAATAAACAAAATATTCCAAAAAAAACTCATTTGATTTTGAAAAGAGAGAGTGCCGTACCCTTTCGACCTTTTTATGCTTTGTGTGATGTTAATTTCATCTGAGGACGACACACGTCCGTGAACCTATCTGGCGTTTAATTGAAACAAATTGGTTTTATTTTATTCGGGTTTTTGCAAATAGAAAAATGTACAAAATTTAATTAATCGTTCGGTGTGCATGCGGAAAATTTAATCATGTTTTTTTCCCGTTTCGGCTTGCATATTTTCGTCAACCGAAACATCCTACAGCAACAGCAGCAGCACTCAATGTTGGAAAGGAAATAATGCACAACACATTTTCACAACTTTATTTTCAAGCTGCGTAAACTTGCTGAATTGAAAGTGGAACTTGTACAGCCAACTCGGATTACAGAAACTTCACACAACTCAAACATTTGTGAAAACAATGCAACTTAATACGTTTAACAGAGTTATTAAAATGCATCCACGTTTCGGGTAAACAACAGATTCCATTCAAATAACCATAGCTTTACTGATGCGGCACATCAGCAGTGGAATTTTGTGTTATTATTCCTTTACGGTTACATCATACGAGAAAGGAACGCGAGAGTTTGTGTTTTACGTCAAAAATATAGTATTGTTCTTTATTGTCATTGGCTGTTCTTTGCTAGTTTCATTATTTGAAGATTTTGTTTTTATAAAAACAAGATATACAATGATTTTCTTACAAGAATCTTTTTCTGAAATGATATTGTAAAATAATTTCACTAACCTTTTATTTGTTGGAATAAAGAAAATCAGTATTCATTTTCTATAGTTCACATGATCTGTTCATATTTGCCAAAGGATATAGCTATACTTCAGGATCTCATCATGTAAATACCTGTAGTTACAAGTACCTGCTGCATGTAGTACACCAAAGATATTTCAATATGTACTAAACTACTCTTCTACTCCGGCCTCATACTGAAATGTGAAGACTATAAAATCTGTTCCGCTAAAATAATGGCCCCAGGAATTTTACACGATGAAGTAGAGAGTGTGTTTTCAAGCACACTAGCGCTTATAGGATCTGGATAAGGTGGAAGAAGTAATAACTATTAACTTGTCTGTCGTCTAGGTTCCATGCATCTACTCACACACCTACGGTGAGCTAAAGGTGTCATGTGTTGAGATGAGATCGTTATGGAATGATTACCACAGTACGAAAGGCTGAATCCTCGTATGCTTCCTTCTCGTACAAAAATAAAATAACGACAAACAAGCTGTACCGTGTCAACAAGCTGCTGGCACGTGTAGACAACAAATTAATAATGTATTTGGCTATTTCGTTACCCTAGCTTATCGTGCATAGAGATAATGTGACTACCTACTTGAAAATAATGCATTTTGCTTTAGCAGAATATAGTTCTGGATTATTTAATCCCTTAATATTATTATCCTTTGTAAAATAATTAGGATATTAGAAGAATTCTAGTATAATCTAATTTATATTTGATAATCTTTATAGTTTTATACATTTCGCATCGCTCTGTAAAAGTTCAAATGAAGAGACATCTTTCGACGAGTTCATAACATATAGTGCCCTTGAACCTAAGGTCTACCGAAGAAGAAGAAGAAGAAGAAGAGAAGGACTGAAAGTGATTTTGAGTGACGTCACAAATTGTGGTTCGATTGTTTAGAGAATACACACACATACGTAGATTTCAAGCGATTCAGGAATGTACAATGTTCCAACTTGTGTTGTGCGTGCGAATATTTTGCGGTAACACATGACGCCGAAACTTCCACAGATTATTCCAACTATTTAGATAAACTGCAATCACGCAACAGTTCTCAGTTCCCTCTGCTAGAGGGTTACTATTGCTGCTACTGTTGGTTTGTATTAAATTTGTCGCGTTCCGACAATTATTCAACAACTGAACGAGGAGGCAAAAAACTTGTCAGAACCGATATGAAACAGTATATTAAGTTTGTTTGAGGTTTGTTTGCAGTGTTAGGATTGTTGGAAGATATGATATATTGCCGACAAACACATTAATGTAATATCAATTTACAGTAATGTACGGATATTATAGAAAATTTAATAAATTTAAAGCAATATCTGACTTTAAACCGATTAAAACTGAATGTTCATAGCGCTAGAAATTTAGCAAAATGAATTGAAACACACTGTGCGCTAATGTTATCTGTAAATCTAAAACGACAGTGCTGCCTGTGGCTGGCCAGTGTACATTTTCTGCACTTACATGTATTGGTTTCTTATATGTGAGTGGTAAAAATGAAACGATTTGATCGTGTTGACCTCACAAATCACTAACGTAACGTATGTATGTGTGTGTGTGTCGCCATCTTGTACTCTATGCAGTCAGTCCAGATTGGATGGATTTATGAACAAAAGCAGAAAAGAGAACGGCAACGTGAAAAAGTTAAAATAAAGCCATTATTTTCTAAAAGTAGCGCCATTCTCTCGGAACGAGTGCGGAATAAAACGCGTCTCATAGTAATTTCTGTCGGGAACAGACAAACATGTATAAAATTCATTTTCCTCGCTACCCATAAAACCTTACGGTTCACAATAGCAAAGCTGGTTCATAGTTGCTTGTTCTCTAAGGCCAGGGAAATAGTAAGGTAACGTACGCGGGGTCGGAGTATGTGAACTTGGTAGCTACAAAAGTGTTTAATGTAAAGGAATAGTTGATCCATCTACACAGACACACACACACACACAGAGTGCAATTACTAACAGATCCACTACCGTTGTCTGTACACAAAGTAACTAATACGTTCTATATCCATTCAGCAACAACGTACGCTACTTGATGTTCATCTCTAGCACACACACACACACACACACACGAGTTCAGGATAGAATAGTTTCAGACCAATGTGCCGTAACGTAATTCGGATACGGTCTGAGGTTCGACAGATTCTTCAGATCCGAGGATTAACCGAGAAACCAACGTACATAATTTCACTATTCTCTAAACACGCGTAATGCGCAGTCGCAGAACTGCACACACGTACGTACATAGTCACTGGCATACCAGCATCGAGTTACCGCTGTTGTTACCGACAACATACCGCATTCTTGTTTACCGGTAATTGGCGTACGTCGTTCATAAGACCAGAATCCAACCACGGATAAATCTACGGCTACGGTTAACATAAGTTGCGCTTACATGGTAACTTAGGGTTACCAACATCAGAATTTTAACAGGGAAGTATACGAGGATAAATAGACTATTTACTAATGTATTATTATACTTTAAGTTGATGAGTTTTTTAAACAAAAATTTCAGTAAGAAATAGTTCAATTCAAAACAGTATTAACATTGTTAAAATTTTTAAAAGTTCATTCCAGAGAACATAGAAGAAAACTATATTATATTTTGTAATGAACTCTTAAACAGAAAAAGAACGAAAAAAAAACTCCCGTTAACAAAGTTTGCAAGCAATGAGCATTCCGTGTGAATTAAAAGCGCTATGTTCATTTTCTATCACACAAAAGGGGCAGTAGCTTGCTATGATAAAAAGTAATTGCAAAAATTCCTGAGACCGATTCTGCACACAAACTTCACACGTTCGCACGCGCACGTATGTGTTGTTTATAATTAACGTTTATGCAAGCACGCAGTATGCGCGAGATGTAAAACAAGAGGGCAGAGAACTAAGATAAAAAAGAATCCGATTCATGTAATCCCGAATCAACAGACCAGGGGACAAACAATCTTATGCTTCGTAGATAATTTAACAATGTGTAATCTGTAGAAAAGTAAATACATACGCTCTAACACACGACAGTATATACTTTTTTATTTAATGATATCCTCTCATCCCAAAACGTGTTAGCATTTCCTGTGCAAATGCAATTTATTGAAGACACCTATTTGCAGTAGAACATTTTATTACAAGCGATAAAATGATTGTAATGAACATCCAACGTTCAAAACAATATATGAACGCACGCACGACTGCAAGTTTTATTTGACATTGGCTAATTTGTAACATTCACTCAAAAGGCCAAACAAAAAATGGACGTCCATTAAATTCAACAGCTTTATTTTTTTTGTTTTTTTTTTTTCACGTACACCGATTGTTAACACATGTACCGGCCAGAATAATGTGTTTCGAAACGCGTTTGAACATTTTATAGACACTAGCGAATGTGCGAACCTTCCAATACAAATAATCGTTTCACGGAAACCAGTGCTTGTCAAAGAGTTTCATAGCAACACATTCACAATCGGGTATGCTTTATTACAAGATGGTTCTTCAGGATGTAACGCTAATGCATGAATATTTACATTCGTTACAAAGGTCTACATTTTAAACTGTTAGTTGCGCAATTGGCAATAATATATTTATAGCTTCAACACCTGTGCTTAACGTATATATGCGAACTGTTACATTTCTGTTATATGTAAATAATTGCTTGCGAAATAGGTGAATGTAAAATAATTTACGGTTCTTCTCCCTAAACACAAACATCTAAAATAAATATTGTGCCATAAGAAAGCACACACCATTTGGTCCTTCTAGATTTAATTTAATTTTACCACCAATTATATCTGCATTTATACAACTGGCTTGTGAAAGCCGGTTGAATATTATACTGTCCCCCTATAATATCGGTCAGACCAACATAAGTGCCATCTGCGGCGAGGTAAGCAAAACACTCCTTGGCTACGGTCTTATAACGCGCTTGCTTGTACCTGCTCGTTCAGAGAAACTTTGCCACAAACAGCGCAACATCCTGAGTATCAAGAATTCCCAGTAATTTCTAGAATGTTAATATTAATAATTCCGTAGAAGAGATACGCAGTCTGTTCACTTGTTCGTCTAGGCAGGTCTGCCAACCTAACAACACAACAACAGCACCAGCAGCAGCTGTAAGCAAACACGGTACTGCTGCTATCAAACAATTTATCGATCAAATATTTTACCGTCTGTTAGGTTGCCATTCCGTGAATAATTACGGTACGCTCTTTTGTCTATGTTTTCTTACATGTTTGTCTAATTACTTGGCGTAACAGGAGTTCAAACAATGTCGAACATTTTATTGTAAACTAGATTACACAACGTAATAACATACATTGCCTTTATACTTCAATCTATGAACTGATGATGTCTTGAGATCAAGGTATGTGTTTGTTACTTTGTTAATGTTTAAAAGATTAATTATTATGTCTGCGAAAGCTGTTCAACGGTTGCTTTGTGAATATCTCAAGCTAGTGAACTCGTGTCTTTTAACTATGAATCACGTTAATAACCATAGTACAAACAAAAAATCGTACCAGCTCTATTCAAAGGAGCAAAAAGTGAAGTTATGCGTAGTTACCTAAAGAGTTGTGTGAAAAAGTATCAGGTTACCTTGTAACTAATACTAAATAGACATTTAATTAAAAGTGGTTTTTGTTTGAATGTAACACAACACTACGAATAATACATTCCTTATTGCCCTGATTATTCTGTACTAAAAGCATGGAATAAACCAGAATATATAACCATAAATAATTCTCTGTACGCCCTTGAATCCCGCACTCAATGTCATGTGGCTCCGCCCTATCCCCACTCTGCCGACTGAAGTTAACAGACAGACAGAGCAGAGTACTTTCCCGTTCCAACATGTATGTGCGTGAGACCATTTCTACTTCCCGCTGGCTTGTGCGGACGTCGATGAATGTCAGAGTTGTTGGTTGGTAAGTCAAGTTCGTGCACGTACATTTGTCCGTAGAGCCTGGGTATATATCGATGGATGGATGGATGGTTGCTGTTCAATGTTACCACTACTACTACTACTGTCTGCTACTGCTGCTATTGGTGGTGGTATATAGGAAGGTTACTCTACGGCAAGACAAGGGCTAATAGACGCTATAGTCGTAAGCAATGGAGACGGACGGACACGTCAACGTTTACAACTTTCCGGGGCATGCACAAATTTCCAAATAGCATGGATTCCAGTGTTCACTGCCTTCAGACACGAACGGAAAGAAAAAACAAGTTTTTGCAATTTCGCAGACATTGATTTTTGCTCATTCGCGTCGCTTCATTGACATGGAAGTTCTGTTCGAGTCCGGAATGTTGGGAATCTGTAGGAATCCGCAATGAATTCCGGTAGGTTAACTGCGTTTCCTGTCTTGGCGAAGTGAGCACAGCACGCGCGCGCACATACACACCCATACACACACACAGCCGATACCCCTCACCCCAACCCCCAGTCCTAGGAGCTATGCAGTACTGTATAGCAAGTGGTGGTGGTGGCGGCGTTGGGGGTGGCAGTGATGTAGGGGGCAGGGTAGTAGTAGCAACAGAGTTTACGAACATGGCAAGCGTATAAGTAGGATTACAGACCTGGGTCGTTCGTTTTGTTATTAGGCATTGACGATTAGCGACAAGTCGTACGAACGGCTGTTACCCGTATTTACCAGGACCTATAAAAATGGATACCTTTCCACTTTATAGATTTCAGATATTAACTAGAACACATAAAAATACGGTAAGACTAAAACTTTCTTTATGGTGGTTGAGGAATATAAAAATCGTCTTTAGTTAGTACATTGTTTATAGTTGCTATGATATTTGTGAATCATATCACATTTATATTACGAATAGTATATGTTTATTTTATGTAAGGCCAATATTAACCAATTAGGTCCTAACAAATACAATGTTGTGAATTGCTGAATAACAATGGATGTGTGTTTGACGGCAGGAGTGCACTGCCGCAGGCACAAAGATATGTAGCAATAGATTCGCTACATTTGTACACGCCGAGACTTCTGTTGGCAGTAAATTAATTAATTCTACAAGAAGGAGTTTTCCTTCGTTAGACAGGCGTCAATTAAATATACTCTAACTGTTATGGAATACTACGGCCTCGACATGCACACATACACATATATACAATACGTACATATCTACACTTATACATACTAACAGGTGAATATCTGTGACACACACATATACATTTATAGTATCAATAATTTCACACTATATACATATATACAAGCAGAGAGAACATACACACATATGTATATACACATTTACAGATATGTTTTCTCATATACAGATAATCATTCACAGAATGACAGATTCTGGTCACAGATGTGCACAACATTGGACTAGATGCTGCATGTTCAAATTAGACGCTTATTAGAGCTCAAATAAATGGAGTATGTCAGTAAACTGTGACTGGGAAATTGTATCTGTGCGCTTGTTCTGCTAGTAGACATACATCTTTGAAACTAAACCCAGAGCTTATAGCACAAGTGTGTTGTGTATTAATAATGGTAATTGCATGCAATCGTCGACACGCCCGTCAATATTCGTTAAATGATTCGTTGTACGGATGGTTGCGTGGCCTTCGCTCGATTACTGCACAAATAATTGTATAATAATCGGCTTTGAACTTGTGAGTACGTGCCAGTTACAGAATGGCTGGTGCAATAAGTGTGCATAATTGTATGTATTACAGTTTATTCGAGAATACATTGGCACTTGATTTAACGTTTATATTATAAGAATTACGAAGAGAAATCCCACATGAAATTTGCGAATATTTAGCACTTTTTCCATTCAGGATAATTTGGTAAAGGTATTGCTCTTTCTAAAGTCAATTCACTATATCTTGGAACGAACTATATCTACAGAATATGTAGGGGTACATGTATATATTTGAGATATATAAGGCCATACATGTATGTATAATATGTACTAGTAGTATGTAATATATACCAGTATATTCATGACAATGTCGGCAGCAGCTATAGTGATCTCGAAACATTAGCAGCATTCCTATATAGTTCACGATGAAGCGAACTACCGTATATTGTGTATCAAGTACGTATTATACCACATACTACACGACTCCAGAGCTTGTAATGAGAAACTAAGAGACTACATGAATCGTACCTGTATGCTCTTACTTTGCCTCTGCATTCTGCACATGCATATGCCATATATACTGCGTTATAAGTTTCTAGAAAACTTATAATAATCTCTAAAGAATGTACTCTATTTATAAGCTTTCATTTGTTATCCAATATAATTAGTTGTATCTTCTGTTCTATCTTCAATGGGCTACGTTTATTTTTCCACTTTTCATAACTGACTGACTCAATAAAAATCACTAGTTGTGTGGTACTACTTGAGAACGTCGAGTTGCAACGTAATTAAAGTTTTTACAAATAAAATTCCTGTTTTCCATCAATAAAAGTCAGAAACATGAAATACTGCCAATGAAAATAAGAATAAAGAATAATGAAATTGAAATTATTTTATGTTTAATATTTCTAAACTAGTCATGATCAAAGACTTGAAGCAATTATAGGTTTATTTATGTACGTATATAGTAAGCAATTTCTAACCATTTAACAAAATATGAATAATACAGGCATATTCCTTTTCGTTATAAAATAATTTTGAACTGTATGTTATAAGATATGAGTACTTTTGTGTTTCAATTTATTTTCTATTGTTTACTGAACTGTACATTATATAATTTGATATACATAAATATAAAAACAATTGAAATAAAAATATAATAAAATGTCATAACAAAAATAATTATATAGCTTCATCGAAAAATAAACCTTAAGAATTTATGGGAACATTAATTTTTGTAAGAATGATCGCGTTAATATTATTTATGTAAAGTAGATTTTCCACGCGTCCATAATTATGAATTAATCGTGCCTCATTTGCTACGCACACAACAAGTTCTGACGCGAAAAACATTATTTTAGAGAGAGTGAGTAAAGGAACGCCTGGGACGATGGTGTGACGTGCTTAAAATTTCCGCATGTCCTCAAACAAAGTGTTAGCTCACAGACGCGCGTCAGTTGGTCAAAACCCTTACCACTTCTTCAAACAAAAACAAGGAAAAAATCTTTCACAAGTGAGCGAAGTTGCCACGGAGCGTACTTAATGTGCTTATAAACATCGGGGCAATGAAAAAACTGTAAATAAGCTGCTCTTCTCTCGCTCACTCGCACACTTGCTAGTGTGCTGTGTGCTTGTTTGAGCATGCTCGAGATGGAAGTTGGAGGGAGTGGAAGTGGAAGTTTGTGGAATGCTCAAACGCGCCAGTTTTCCCAGCAAACAATGACGAGCAAAACCTTTTTAGGGCGTAGATTATCTTGAAGATTTAGCCGCGGGACGCACAGTGTGCTGGGGTCGTTTGATTGGCAAAATTAATTAGTAAAGTATGCACGACACTGCCGCACAAACCATCCTGTGGAGTTGTTAATCTGCTAAGAGAAGTTTCACTATAAGTTCCTAGAACTGTCAGGTGTGTGTGGGGCATAGAGAGCCACGGGTGACAACCGGTGAAATGTATGCCAGTTTCTGTGCGTCGGAGATCCGCTTCACTTGTTATTCTAATTGTGTACGTACAACTTGTCGACCCCATAGGCTGTTAATATTCAACACACGAAATGGAGACGGGCTAATGAACAATTGTCCGCTACACAAATTTAGAAGAAAAACTGGCCAACACCTCTAGTACAAATCACGGACATCTGGAGTCTTTTTTCTTCTGTTAAAAATACGTGCCAGAAAAGGGTTTCCTGTCACTTTTTAAAGCATCAGAGCTAAGTGGGGAAATGTTAATTTCCAACATTTGCTATGTAGCTTCATAATTGGATCCTACTTTTCAATTATAAAGGCTTTTGCTAAATTTTAGAATCTTTGAAGTATGAACAATATTCTGCCAATTTAGAAGATGACAAGTACAACTTAGGAAAGGTAAATTAACATTTTAACTATTAGACTAGCCTGTTTAATTAATATTTAGCATTACTATTGAAAATGGATAAATATGCAGCATATCTTCCCCTGGAGTAGATTTGAAAGACAAGGAAGATTGTTTAATTTCAGGAAGTTGCGGAGAATTTTGTAAGGCTTGTGCGTCAGTCGTACCCTCGCGGTGCACATACTAAATTACCATAATAATGAACTTGCATAGATAAAGTTTACGGGACCCAGTACATATAATCCCAATTTCTGCTAAAACGTTTTTAATGCGGTCCTGTGTGAAGCCAACGGAAAATTTAATTAAGATCTGCTTTTCATTTCTTTTTAACTAAAGAAATATTTACTTCATTCCGTCATCAACTAAAAAATATCTCACTTAACACAGTTTCGCTCCTCTTGATTAACTCATTATTACAGTATGAAGAGGTTTTCTTGTTCCCTCCAGCTTGTCGTCGACATCTTGAAAAAACACGAAGAGATATTTGATATCAAGATGTGTTCGTTGGCTGCTGCTTTATGTTAACTGCTCGTTTTCAACCTGTTTTACAAATAACAATTTCGTTTAAAAAACATAAAGGGTTATTTGCCTTCTGGCGAAGTTACTTTGTAAAAAATAAATAGAGTTATACAGAGATTTTAATGAAACCTTTCTTCGTTAACCAATTAGTTACACGAATCAACCACTGATAATTCCATTAACAACTCCTGAAATAGTCTGTGGATAGCTTTACTTTTAATACCAACATATTTTCCTATAATGTAAATAAACATCATGCCTTATACAGCTATCTCTTGTAAAAAAAAAAATGAACGTGTTGCCCGATAAGCCGTTTTCAATTTTTATTCCACAGACAACCGTAATCTTCCAAGTCTCATATACCGCGATATTTATTAGTAATTTACTGTGCGTGTTCATATTTCCCATTGGCGGATTATATAGCGCAGGAGGTTGGTAGCCGTGATTTTCTTTCATAAATTACCCTTCTTTATGATCCGCGCATCCACAGCGTTCGGCAGCAATCCTACCCTTGTTCCAGTTTAAAACGTAATTTAGATTTGTTCACTACTTAATTTACTTTGAGGTGTACGTGACTAAACACAAATATATTCATTAAAAGTTTATAATTTCTCTTTTACTGACAACAACAACGATCCACATTGTGTTCACAGTATGAGAGTGAGAGGGTAACACGGAGTGCAGGGAAGTAAAGTTTATTATTTTTAATAAAAGCACAAGTGTTAACAAAAAAACGTTCTCCACTCGCGACAATCAACACATAATCTTGGTTTGAAACACGCTATAACACGGCACACAGACGTTGAAATGAAACTAGAATTTCCATTGGAACAAACAAATGTAATTTAACACAAAACTATTTTGAACAGTACACGAACAGGAGCAGAAGCGTGATACGGTCTGAGCGGTTTGGCGGAAAGGGTGGGGAGGTGTGCTATCTACGTCACCACATAGCGTTGGTGGTGGGGGATGGGTGGAGTTGACAGTAAGAGGTAGGGAGACTGTAGTTCGTCGTAGATACGACGATAGTATCTCGTGTTGTAGAGGAAACATTTGATGAAATATTGCAACGGTATCATGCATGTGTCAACGGGCTCACTCCTGCCCTGGGGAATGGCCTTACACCTCACGCCACCCCTGTCTATCCTGACGGTCGATGTGGTGTGGTATGCTTGCTGTGTCATCTGCAGATTCTCATGCTGCAATCTCGGGAGCAAACATTCCAACAGACAACTCTGTTATATTGTTTAGATTCTTAATTGGTTACGAACATTTTATGGGAAGCACAGAGAGTTTTGCTGCAGCTGCTGCTGCTGGTGGTGTCCTTCTCTGATGCCAGTAATTATTAAATAACACGAAAATTTTAATGACATTTCATTTCAATTAATACTGAACTCCCATTTGACATTGCTAACTGGGTTGTACGCTCGCTCGCTCGCTCGCCCGTTCTTCGGTCAATTATAAATAACGCTTTAATTGCAGCTTTGTGTGCTTGGCTACTATAAGCGTTTAATACTCCTGATCTTTCGCTAACTCATACTCGGATCTCTTGTAGTTGATCTTTAATTAGTGATTTATTTCGGGAAATATCGGCTTGACCTTTGTTTCATATTTACTTCTTTGGATGAAGCAGTATTTATATAATTCTACATTCATTGAGTAATTTCTGAAATAAACATTAAAATGTCATCATTTTTGGAACATTGGAACATGAAGAATATAAGATTTTTTTTGTTTTATCTCACATTAAAATACTTTAGAATTCTATCATAATCCTTGTACGGTTATGTCTGAAATTATGATGTACGGCTTGTTGTCTAGAAACATTGATAGCATTATTATTCAGGGTTTAGGATATGCTCGAATGCGTAAGGCCTAGTAAATATACAAAAGTTATTCATATGAAAATAACTTATTCATGATTATGTATGGATGATCCATTGCAGGAAGAACGCTGAATATGAGCCAAACAAACTGTGTATTTTGTAGGAACAGATTTGATCAAAACTATTAGTACTCTTCAAAGTTTCTCCTATATTGTTAGTCAGTTTCACTTCAAGTTAATAGGATTTAAAGTAGTGGAAAATATCTTGACCAACTAATGCTTTGTGGACAATTTTGTAGAAAGCTCGTCAAAGCTCCATATGCATAGGAATCGTCAGCGATATGTCACAAGAGTGAGTGCATTTGAAAAATGCAGGTATACGGATCGTTGAGTAAATTCGTACTTTGCACGAGTGACCACGGCCGCTTGTGTACTACGGAGTTGATTTACCTTATATATGTGCTGTGCATCCTACCGTAGTATCTTTAATAACACCAAATTCTCACTAGTTCTAATATCCATGTATTATCTTCAATAGCATCGAATTCCCATACATCTTTATTTGCATCAAATTCTCACTGATTCTAATATCTACATCTTAAATAGCACCGAATTGTCACTAGCTTTAATATCTGCGTAGCATTTTCAGTTGCATCGAATTCCCACAACTCTAATATTCTCGTATCATCTTTAATAACATCGAATTCCCACTAACTCTAAACATACATACATTGTTATTTGCACTGAATTATCGCTAGTTCTAGTATGCTATTCGTCATCTTAAATGACCCCGAATTACCACTAGCTCTAATATTTGTTTAAACCTTTAAATTACCATGACATCTAATGTCCCTGCTAAGTTAAAAAATGAAAAGTTACACTTTTGGATTCCAATTTAACGCGCGCATGTATCTTCTTGGATAACTCAATTAGAAACAAAAGATATCGCCGAATGCAAATTAAAGTCTTAAATTACTGCGTCCAACCTCTACCGGAGAAAATTTCATTATCACATATAAACTTGGCAAAGTTTCAGGTACACGTTTCTAACTGTGTAGGTATATCGGTTCTATAAAGTTACCTCCCTCACTGGTCCAAGTTCATAAATGAAATGAACGCCAGATGTCGTCCAAGTATCAGAGACAAGAGTACCGTGGTCATCATTGTTCTGCCCTCCCTTTGAAATTATTCCCCCACTCTAAAGACAGCAATGGTCAATGAACCAAGGACGTCGACTTGAGGAGTCATATAGTGTACATCAATCTTTATAGGTTGTTCCATAAATACTCGCTTGTTAATAAACATTAGTGAAGTATTTCAGTCGCACCAGACTTGGAAATTACTTGGAAACTAATCGAACGTCTGAATATTATTAGTCTGTGGAAAAAATAAATTAATTCTGTCTGGTTTTTAGCCATTATTTCTTACGAGTCTACTGTGGTGTTTCGCATTTTCAACGAAACTAAACTGACATTATACTAAATGATATCTGTACGAAACCGAATGGGTTTTTTGTCGTAACATAAAACATATACCGTTACTAATCTCTTATCGTCTCGCCCTAATAATTCATAATAATAAAACTAATCAAGCAACATTTGGCATTAGTAGTTTAATAAAGAGAAAACAGTGCCAGCTGTTTACAGACCCAGTATTAGTAAAACCGATGGCTGGTTGTTTGTATGTTGGTAGAAATGAATGTAGTTCACATTTTCACGTGGTTATCCCCCGGCGTGTGTATGATGGGATCGAGTGAGGAGCGAATAGTAATCGCGCATGCGCTACATCGGCTTGTTGGCTAATTGTGATTGTTTTAATGGCACATTAGAGCAAAGCTGTATTGTCATTATGCACTTGCCGCTAGTTCACACAATTATTGTAGAGTTACATGTCGCCCTAGTCCAAGTTCAAATGTATTATCCGAAACCATAATTGCAGTTGGTGAAACTTTTATATGTGTGCGCACATCGCGTTAGTTACAACAGCGCGACAGAAACTCTCCCGAATGGTAGGCAACCGTTACTATTGCTAGCTGCCCCCACCACGGGCCTCACCACAAACCATTCTATATATCTATATATTGGCGTCACCATTCGTGCTTGTTATAAACACACACACACACACATACACAAGTTGTATTCTCGTAACCCAGCTTGTGCTCGCTAACTACAAAGCTCACATTTGTAATATCGGTTTTATAGGGTGACCATTAATTATAAACAACGAGTATAGCGTACATTGCATGCTCGTTAATTGTGATTTTCTTTCCGATTCATATTTACCGTATGGATGTACGATATGTCTGTTGGTGATTTTGTAGTCAGCATTGAAATGGAATGAAACACGTTTATAATTATCGAGATACGTATTATATTAAAAACACATTTGACTATTAATTTTGATTTTCTTCCATACGAATATTATTTAACAGCAAATCATGAGTTATACAACATGCAATACAGGAAGGTACACGTGGTTGCTTTTAAATTTTAACCTTTGAATATTTATACTTTTCTTCTGTTGAAATTCTACGTATTACAAAGAGAGTTTTTATGTTATACGGAAAGTATAGTAACAATACTAAAAGCAATGATACAAATAATATTTATAGTCACGTACAAATCAATTCATTTGTTATCGAAGTACCCATGAATGTCTGAATGATCTTACATTGTCTATTATTAATAATAGTTCATAACTATAGCAATAATAATAGAAATAGAAAAGCCATCAACGTGAAAACGTACAATAAAATCGCGCGTTATAACGGCGACAATAATTCAATCAAATTGCCGTATAAAAATGAAATTATTCATCGACCATTGAAGAAATAAAATGTAAATGTGTTTCTATTTTAACTGCTCGACGTAAGCGGGTCCTAGTGCTAGTCTCTACAGTAGTCTGGCGACTACTATTGAAACCATAAATTTCATTGTGTGAAATGTGGCGAAAACAAAAGAAGAAATTTTACGAGATAAAAGTGGCAAAACAGCAGCACATTACAATATGACAAGATAGTACAGGCCAGAGTATGATGCACGGCTTTGTACTGGGTGTTAAAAAGTTCACTCCGTTCAAAGAGAGAGTTAATGTGGCTCATATGAAGAACCACGAGTGGAGAACTCGTGCAGATTTAGAGGAGAGAACGAATGAAATTTGAAATTCAAAAATTATGAAGCAGCCTGGTGAGTAGTAGTAGTACTACAAGTATCTCGCAACGGGCCTGCGAAAACACAGTTCTCCACTCTTCTCAACAGCCATGGCGGAGAGATGTTTGTTGACAGCTACTGTCTGTTTCTCTCCGGCCAAGACAGAGATTACAAACACACTGAGTCGGATGTACTTGAATCATACTGTGCTTCTTTACATAACATATATACTTCTATGGTAAATACATATATACTACTATAATATCTTTGATATTAACATGCAGAGAGGTATATTACATACTATCTCAAGTCCACTTACAGTTTTTCAAACTACCAAAGTTTCCAACCATAACTAGTGAGAATAATAAGAGCTATGAGAATCACACCTCATGTGACGGAGGGAAGTTTAACCCGTGCTGTGTGCCCGCGAGCGGCCCCAGAAGAGTTATGTCGAATCTGCATTCGGAACGAGCAAAGAACCAGTTCAAAAGTTTTTAACGGCATTTTCAACACTCATTGCGAGCCGTGTATTCTTTTATTACGATGGCAGTTCTCCAACCAGCAGAGACCTGTGTGTATATGTAGACTAGAAAAGTGTGCAGGGATGAGAAGGGAGACGTAATAACAATGCAAGTATCCGCAACTGAATACTTAATGCCAAGTGCGAACCGAATGTATGGAGATAGTCACATTGAGCATGCGCAGTCACGTGACCCTTATATATACGCTATGCACCGATTGTCGCCTCTCTTCTAACACACAGCGATTCATTACTCGTTTGGCTGTTGATTTATAAACGAACACGACGGCGTCGTTTTCACTTTAGATTTATCAAAAATCCTACACGTTTAATAATTCGCATGTCGCGACGTTTAGCTTTCAATTGACGTTGTCGAAGCGCGTTTATTACTGTAATTGTGAAATTAATACTCACGTACGTATTGGCACTAGTACTGTTCCATAATGGAAAATCATTAGTCGAATTACATTTGCAGTCAGCGATAAAATACGAATCGAACAAATTAAAAACGTAATGAATGAATGGCCACGTGTCATGCATCGTTTTCAAAACATATTTGTACATAGTTTTTAATTGAAAATCGATATGAGAAAATTTAGATGTGAATTCTATTTTCCCCCAGGGACAAAGTACAAATTATACAATCTCATTATAGGGAAATGAAGATATGTACTGCTTGTATATGCAGGTAGGTATGTACTCTTTAAATTAGCATAATATATTTTACGAGATACAACTTTTCCCTGGTTTCTGGTAGTGAGAGAGAGTGAGAGAAGAGTGTTATGTTACATTTCCATTTTAATAATCCTTGAGTTGTGGTTACATCAGGTTCAGGGCCACATCTGTCCAGCTTTTGGACGAGAAAACTCCGCTTAATTAAAACACGGAAAACAGAGTAAATTTTAAATTGACGCGGATGGTTGTACGGCCGTTGCTCGGGCACTAGACAGGCGACCAGTAGACAAGAAACTAATCCCGTTGGAAGAACGAGCTGGGCTGTACAGAGCGCGTTTCTCGTGACAACCTCAAGCCGCTTGCGGGAAATCGGTTCGGAAATCGCGATCTACGTGGGCCTTGTCGACTTAAGCCTGATCACAGACAACAAAAGACCATCTGATCTTGTTCAACATGAAGCGGAATCTTCCCGTCCGCCTTTGTTGTCGGCTTGTCTGCAATCCGCCGAAGCGATTGGATCACAGCGGAAGAAAAACCAACCACCGCTGCTATGACGACAACAGCGTGGGCCGATGAAAAATAATGCCATCTTCATATATGTATATGTATATACAAAAAGTACGGCCTATAGAAACTGACAGTGCGTGTTCTTATTCGTACAATTCAGAGAAGTTCTCTTGTGTGTACGGGATCAGTGTTCAAGAGAAAACTAGTTTTACAATACAGATGAACTAGAAAAGTATAGACGTCTGTTGGTCTAGTGTTCTATATTTCCTAATAAAGTTGTACAGCAGATTTATGTAACTAAACGAGAAGCAATTAGTCGCGTTATGAATATCATATTATAAGTAACTATTAAAATAAAATTCTGATTGGATGTACTCTCATAAAGTTTTGTGGCCAAATGGGAAAAGCTCATGTTATTTCGTATGACACAAGGGGAAAGAGAGAGAGAGAGAGAGAGAGATACGCAAGCAAGTATATTATTAAACAGGAATATTAAAAACTATATTGAAGTTCATAAAGCCACGGAGTAATGAACATAATACATTTTAAAACGCAATATCCATTCCAGCACAGGTCGTTTAGTAAATTCGTACAAAAATGCAGTAAACTGAAATATTACCAGCAATGTATAACGTTTGTTTCCTTCATAAACATACCGCCATTTTATGTGGATAAACATGAAGGATTACAGAATATAGTTAACGCAGAAATATGTTCAACTACTAACTAGATTTTAAATTACATCCAGATTTATGTCTTGAATTAAAGTTTTCATTCAAATCAGTTTTTTCATTTGTCCAAAATTATGCATTAAGAATTTAAACAGAATCAAATAAATTTTCCATTCTATATTAAACCGACATACTTTACTATTATTTGAATTCCAGTTTTCTCTTGAAAATGTAATATTTCCAAATAAAAATGTATTCGCAGAAAAATGTAGAATTGGAAATGTACCGACGAGTACAATAGCAAATATACAAACACAGTGTGCTGTGCGGGTTTCATTTGTACAATAAAATCACACAAGAGGTTTGAAAAAAGTTTTAGAATTAATGAAATAATTCTGTGGAAATTAAGAAAAAGAATAACAAAAAGACCAGGGCACGAACAGACGAGGGAGTAAAGCATTTTTCAGTATCAAATTATCTGCATACTTTTTACGAAATAGAATTTAATCATTGAAGAGTCAACCGCAAAGAAACAAAGATTCATCGTAATAAAAACGTTTCGCGCGCGGCCTCTTGTCAGCCTAACGAACATTTGAATATAAATTCCGAAACAATAAAACATTACAATACAAAACGAACAGCAATAGTCACGCACACACCAATAGCCCGGAGAGAGAGAGACATACTGGTGTACGTCGTTTTTTTTTATTCTGGTAATGTTTAAAAGCCTTTCTTCGTGAGGATTTCAATATAAAACAGTCGTTCTTTATTCAAACCGCTCGCAAAGTGCACGGGGGCAAATCCGAAACATCGTTTCAGGGATGAATTTACGCGCGCATTATTTTATCCTTACAAACACATTTATATCCGTCCGCGGGGGCCTCGTCCGCTAGTTACACTTTGCCTCAATCAATCACTGGAACCGAGCAAGCACAGTCAGACCGTGCCGGGCAAGCAAGAAGGTCGTCCCGATATCCTCCTCCATTAATCAATCTCTTTGTCTTTTGTAATCCATTTTCATCCGGTGTCTATGCACCGTAGACCTTGTGTATGCTCGCACACCCACACACACATACGTACATAGGACAGATAGACGGACAGGCAGACAGACAATCTCACGACCCTAACTGTTTGACTGACAGAGCACACCGGAACTGTCAGAAACGTTAAGCAATCATTGTTACACTTGATACTATGCATGTGTGTACCATGTATACATCTCAAAGATATATTCTAGTTTTTCTATTCCTGGCCATCTGAAATATTGGCAACACTGCAAAGCTTGACCCTGTAACGGAGCTTTCATATGGTATTCATTGTATTCAAGCTGTGCTTTGCACCGTTTCGGGTAGATAAGTGAACTTGCTTGTACAAGAATGTGGTAAATAAATTTCTTCTTATTTGGGACCACAGCGTACAGGATATGCATCAGATCATGTGAACGTCATGATTGAATGCACAATGAACTGACGGACAGTGATGGATATTTGAGCATATTCCGCTTGCATTCAGTCCATAAATATACGCCTCTTCGTTGCCGAGTTGTTGACGAGGTCAACGACAGGTTCATCATCTTAACGCCTACATCCCGGATACTTGGAAAACATCACTGAACGAACTTGTGAAAAGTGTAACTTAAATTAGAAATAACTTACGGAAACATGAATATGCAAATTAAAATTTATGCCACGGTATGGAATATTCATGTTGTATTTGTATAATAAGCCATCAAAATAATAATGTGGACGATGTTAAAATCATTTTGACAGGAATCATAGAATATTTCACTTATTTAAATGAAGCAGAAAGATCTGTTCATGCAGAATTAGAAGTTTATATCCGTTTAATTGAGAAGCATTGTGGATGTCATCATAGATTTTCAATATCTCATTTCAATAATTATCGCTAAGAGTATAACGATGGCTTTTAATCTTTAATGTCAGGAATTGAACAATAAACTGGAGCATACAACAATGATAAACTGCATATATACAATCCTACTCTACGCGAAGTAACTGGGACACTTCTCTTCAGAAGATGCGAGCTAACGATAAATTACTAGCATTTATCTGACGACAGCAAACTTCTAAAGTAGTTGCAACTAGCTGATGGATGAGTAAGTGTACAAAGTTTCCCAAAGTAGTTGGATCATCGGATAAAATTCCGTACAACTTCATTTTAATGTAACACTAAAATAAAATTAAAAACATACCCTTCACATATTCGGTACAAATCAAGATATGTCCATTAGATAAAACAGTATCCATTGACACAAATTCAGAGTGCAGATCTTCAGGTAATATATATCGGTTACAAACGAGAGAAGAGCAACAAGAATGAAATAGAAGCTATCCATTCTTCAATAACGAATTTAATATTCTGACACTTTCCACGTATACCGTAGGTACAAAGTTCTGCAAAACTCCCGAGTGAGAAAAAGTTGCAAAAAAATGTTCACTAAAGCTGGGAACGTAAATATTTTTATCGGAAATCCACAGCTCACTAATGCTTCCACATGAAACAAAGTTTTCCGTACGCTACCACATTTTAAATACCTTGAAAACATCAGAACTCTGTGCTCTAGTTGCTAATTAATGTATAGGAGTAATGTTTACCGAGGCGTATGAGAGTGCAACGTAAATTCTTGCCAACTGCATCGTAACTAGCACGCCGCAAACGGCGCGGCGGCTCGACTTCAAACTTTTTCAAACTGATCACAATGCAAATGAGCAAGGACTTGGGGTACACAAGTTTCCAGTAAAAAGCGCTGTTAGTCTTTGGAAAAAGTCTACCGCTGGAATAAGGTGCGGATATTTATCATTTGTAAGGCCTGGTGCATTACATTAATTGATTACCATTAGCACAGTGGAAAATGTTGAAATGCTGCTCTAAGTTCGAATAATACTGATAATTCTCTCTCATCGAGGGTTTCTAGCACGAGGTACAACTTAAATCTTTGAATAAAATGAAACAAAATTGCAATGAAACTACATTGCTTACATGTTCCCATAACATTGATGGTACGCGGACAGATTTGATATTGTTCTTGAAATTCGGCGCTAGAAAAGCGCTTGGCATTATTGAGTTCTAGTAATCGAAGTATTATCTGTACGCAACCATCATAACGCTTATGTATTGCCAATGGTGTTTTTTAAGTAAAAATTCAATACAAATTTCTAATCTCCATGCATAATTTATATGAGTATACGTATTTATTACTATTATACCATAATACGATAAATTTGTATCCGAATACAAAATATATTTTAATTTCAATTTCAAATTATAATCATGTTTATACAACCAATTTCAGAAGCAATATATTTTTATCTACTGTATGTATTTAGTCAAAATATAATTAAA
>JAGJTL010000037.1:608233-628765 GCA_022063505.1 Calosoma granatense
TAAAGTTGTATTACAGTAATAAAAAAACTAGTTGCATACATATCAACATGTAAAAAAAAACTATAATAAAAGTCACCGTTTCTTTGGAAACAGTCATATAACGGAGGAAACTATGTTTCATGATTACATTTTAATTCACACAGTAGTGCATTTGACTGTTGCAAAAGTATATTTACACGCGAAATTTATTACAAAGAAATATAATGAACAATACTAGACATGTTTCATATTTGCAGGTAAGCAGTCATGTTTTTTTTAGTGTTAAATAAATTAAGTGACTCACAAATGAGTTTCTTTCTTCTAAAAATACGTATTTGTTTAGAAGTATAATGTACTTTTACAATGTATATTATCTTAATTTACTTTTTAGAACTAATAATAGTCCGTCGAATACAAAACCACATAAACTTTGTTAAATATTGTCTATATATGCCGATGAATGTACTTATAGTTATAAAAGTTATTAAAGTTATAAAGGGGAGAAGTACATGTTTCCTGTATACCTAAATAGAACAGCGAACATCGAACCGGTAAGGATACATTAAGGACAGAGAGGACTGAATGAAACCAAACCTCATCATTAGTAAGTTCTAACATCGGCTAGTTTTTGCCATTCATAGCAAAATAATTACAGAGTTTCTAAACTGGACAAGTTCAGCCTCTCTGAGTATATATTTGACAAGTAATAATCACAAAATTGTATCCATAGAAAGCTGGACTAAAATATCAGAAGGATTTGTTTGTAAAATAATCTGTAAGAACGGTTTCAATAAGAGAAATGGCATCGTTTTACAAGACCAAACCTGCATTGCTAATAAAAAATACATAGTACATTTTCATAACGGCAAACGTATAAAAATGCCAGTGAAATCGCTTGGAGAAATAAGCAGCAGATTATATTGAAAAGACGTTCATAATTCTGATCTCAATAAATAATTTTTTATTTAACTTTTACTATTCTCATTCCGACCACAAAGTCGCAAAATAAAAAAAATGCCGTCTCCAAGTAAATCTTTCAACGCTGAAAAAAGAAAGTTGAAATTTGCGATTTATAAATGGACAATAAAATGAGTGGAATGAAAATTTTAAGATCTCGTTTCTAGTTACAGAGAAATCAAACTTGATATTTGACATATCAATAAAATTTTAAAGGCAATAAACATTTTATCTGACATGAAGCTTAACACCAAAATTAATAATAGAGAATCAAATGTCACGTTGTCATTTTTTATATGTATATAAAAAATTAAATAAAAAATCGTATGGTTTTATGTACAACTTGCAAATAATATTCTGTTAAATTACCTATTGCCGTGTGTAGTTTTCTGTGCTGTCAGCGTACCACGGATATATAATAAAACTGCGTGCAGTTTCATCAGAAAAATATATATTCTATATCTTTTGTTAGGGTCTAATATTAATTTTTAACTGTTTAATAAAGTGAATGTTCTGTGAATGGTTGGCTTCAGTGAACAATACATCTATTTATCTATGTCTGAACAGTAAATTCGTTAGAAAAAATCGCTTGTTTAAAATAGAATTTATCAATTCTGGTTGTGTGTCTGGTGGCTTGTAGACGATTGACCGGTTGCTGTTGTAGTTGTTGTTGCTGCTTGTGGTGTGTGTTTGTGTTGGTTGATATAAAAAATTGCGAATCGAATAAGGCCCCGCAAGGCAGTAATTTATATCTGTAATGGGCAAATTGAGCACAGATTTCAAATAGACGTTTCTATTGTTTCGTGGGCGAAATTAATGTATCTGTACGGCACACAACGGACTCCAGTTAATAACATCGGAAAGCCAGTAGCTAACTAATAACTCTGATCGTGTTTCCTGTTTCTTTCAAATATCACTTACCCACCAAACAACACAACAACAACAACAACAACAGTCAGTAGCCAACAGTAGAAAGAATCTATATGGATTGTTATGTAGTTTAACTTACATTGTTTATCAACAAAAACCCAACAGGGGCCTCTCACCATCATAAGAGACAATAGCAGAGAATAATAATCAATAAGTTACAGTGTAAGAGCCAAAACAAGAGATGAAATATTTATAATACAATCTATATGTAATGTGGTTTACACTGTAATTGAAATAATTTTCATTATGTTACTATATTCATGCCAGCGTGTGTGTGTATGTTTGTAATTACAGGAACAACCTGTATATACATGTTCAGTACATCTACGTACATCTGTACCGAGAGAACCCAGAGGTCTCTTTATATTTATTGCGGATTCCGGGTTTACGGTTGTGGGAATAAATAGAATTTATAGGAGCAATGAAACGATAATGTACATAGAACATTTTATGTATGTATTAACATGAGTATATTCCTCCCAGTTGAGAAATTGAATCCTTAATATGATTCGTTTTTATTTTACGGGCCATCATTAAACACAAAACCGGCCTTGTTCAATTTCGATACAGCTATCAGAAACGGATGGACTGATTTTTAAAGGAAATACAAATTTCTCAAGTTACGATCGTCAATAAAAAGAAAGATTTACTTTCTTCCTTCTTTGTGTGTCCTTGATAATTTGCATTGGTCACGGTCAATGGCAGAATAAAAATAAATGAGCTTTTTTATTTGTTTGTATCAGTGACGTGGTTGATAAAGCCTCAATGTCATCAAAATTAGGAAAAGAATTATTACCTACCAATAAAGAAAGAATAAAACAAAATATTTTACATCAAAAACATTATAAATATTCACAATTATTAATTCAATTTTTATTTAAACGCACGTGGAAAGATTGCAGTTAAAATTATAGAAATTCATATAGAAGAACCCTCGCGGCAATAGAAAAAATATTCCAACAAAAAATACCTGTTTGAAATAATAAGTTTGCAGAAAATATTACAAGCGAATAACGTTGTATATGGTACATTCGTCCTACACAGGATTCAGCTTTGTTTCACTGTATGTATGTAAAAAATGCTTGTTGGCAAACAACTGCCTGCACTAACAGAAACTCAACATCTAATTAATCACGATGCAGCGTGTGTTTGCGGTTAATATACGTTTAAGTTTGTAACTGACACAAACTATTATCACCTTGGTGTCAGGAATCGCGCGAACGGCCAACAACGAACCGCAACAGGAGAGATCATAAGCGTGCGCATATTCGAGCGATGCACAGTGCTGCAGGTTTAGCAGTCATAATGTGGGATAATAATCCGTGCCCGCGTACCCAGCCACACCGCAACATTAGACATGTTAAGCGTACCACCTCCATTTGTCACTAGCATCTCTCATGGGTGCCATTACGTGGCCTTACGCATGCGCACACATCACATATAGTGTATAGTAGCGTGAGTGTGTGGCATCGGACACGACTTCCGATCAGCCACGATATCAGCCAGCAACCAGACAGTAATGAGCTTCATCAATTTAATACGAAATCCCAACCGCTCCACCTCAGCGTACACGCCTCTTTCCATGCTCCGAGTATTGGTACGCGCGCACGTTGCTCCTTCGCTCGCTTCACATTTTATCGTTTTATGTGAAAACATCGCATTTTACAAAATCATGAAAAGTACACAAACATCTTTCCTATCGCAATAAAGGAAATTGGATGTTTCAATATTTGCTACACAGCTGGAGCAGGAGGAGGAAGAAACGTTGTAATGTTATCAGAACACGCCGACGACTGATTTGAATGTTATTTACACGTTATTATCATCATCCCTGTGTGCGTACACCCCTTCAATTGGAAGAGTGTATTATTAGTGCTTGGAAGAAAACTACATAGCCAATCATGGAAATATCAACTGTTCATTGGGCGACGGGATAGAGTCGGGGGTTCACCACTAAGGGTGATGTGTGTTGGTGCTATTGTCAGCAGCCGGAGTTCTAGTGCGGTCTGGTGAGCAAACTCAGAACTAACAGCTCAAAACCACCACTTACAATCAACGTGCGGCAATAACACGTCCTGTGCCACTGAATTTAATTTAATTCAGAACGAAATTTCAGGTGGCTTGCGTCCGTACCGCATCCGAGCTAGGATACAGAGCAGGGGGGAGAGAGAGGTAAGACGACACGGTACACTGCTGACACGTGTACAGACTGACTACTGCTGGAGGCTGTGTGGTGTTCTGTATGTATTGGTTGCTGGTTTCTCTGAGGGAGAATTTTAGATGGACGTATGTACTGACGGTCAGGTATTTGTTCGTAGTACTGTGCACTCTCGCGTTCAGTCAAAAACAGTTTTATACGAATCTCTATATCGGTTAAGCGGCGAACCACGGATTGGTTCTCGAAGCAATGTCCAATCTCCCCGGCGATAGCCTCAATTTCTAGAGGATTTCGTATAAAGTGACCCTTACTTATACCATCCCCCGAGGGAAATGTGGACTCTCTGTGTGCCATGTTACACTGTACATGTGTGCAGGTGCGCGCATGCGTACATGTACACACACAGTGGAGCAGGGACAGCGGAGGTAATCTTGTACGGTTAGCTGATTACCTATTTAAATATCGCTTACCGGTAAATCATTCGCTTTATTGAGATTTCCTTTCAATTTACGTCCATCCACTTTACTTCGTACTGGACGTATTGGAAACTTTTCAGGATTATCCTAACGGAGCTATATAAATAATTTACAAATGTTTGGCATTGCGTTTATTTACATTACAAATGCATCGGTCATGAAAACAATAAACTCCAAACATTCAAATACAATAATGTAAAATATGTTTCAATGATTAAATATATAATGGAAAAATGTTTGTTTTTACTCTTGAAATACAGTGAAAATCAATTTATCACACACACAGAATTAGCATACAAGTTTTAATTGGTGATTATCGATTATAAAATGTTAAACATTAATATTACAATGACTATTGTGTATGAAAACTAGATCCAGTGTATGTGTGTGCAGGGAGTCTATTGTGAATTATTATTCAAAAGCTGAAACTAGGGGAAAATGTAAATTTTCAGTCCACTGGGACCTGTAGTTAAAAAGTTTGCTGTCAATGGGGCGATTCATGAATGAATATCTGAAAGTTGACGGTAGAGTATTAATTCCTCAGTGACAATGGTAAATCTCCTCTCTATACGGAATTATTAAAATGTAGTTTCCTCTGAAAGGGTATTTCCGGAAACACAACTATACTGGAGTTTATATATTTGAAAGAAGAGTTTATGATGGACATAATTTTATAAAAACACTTTTGGCAGTTGACAAAACTTGTTAAGCCAATAAAGATTTAATCCCAAATGGAAAAGTAAATGTTACAAAGTATATTAGTCAATAGTAAATATAATTGATAGTACATATTTTATGGATGTTCAGAAGATAAGCTATAGTAGTTGTAGTTACCCTTAAAATGTGGTGTGTGATGTGTTTTGAACCTGGATCTACTATAGCTGCCGTTGGTGTTGGGATTCGATTATCCTGAAAGTAAATTTACCGGCGTGGATTGCTTAAAATAATGAAAATAAATGACATAGCAGAGACCGCAGCACGTATCCCCGCGGTTCTAAATCAATATCAAGCAGGCTTAGTGAACCGTCCGTCCTTGTCGGAGCCGCCAGCCAGTTCGTCCGTTACTAATCTGTTGAGTTAATTATGAATGCGCAATCAATAACTCTGGCCGTACCTGTTTCACTTGGATAAAGTTATTTATGTCGCCGATCTACTCGGAGATTTTACGACTAGCTGCAATATACCAGCCAGCCAGCCAGCCTCCGCTCTACAGGAAAACTTTCATTCGTTTTACTTCCGAGACTACCGGCTACTTACTTTCTTTCGACGTCCAGTACGTACGAACTTACTGCAAAATTTAAACGCAAAGTTTCACTGGCCAACTTCTTCCTGTCTCTCTGCTCTGTCTCTCCCTCTCTCTCTCTCTGTCTAGTCCCCTTTCTCTTCACATCCCTTGCGAAACGAACAAACGCCTTAATCAAGCGAAGTTAAGTGGCGGTAGTAAAATATTTATGAAGAAACTATCGCATCCGGCGATTAAATTTATGACAATCTCGGGTACGCAGGCAGCTCGATGACAGAGCACCGGGACACGAGGACCATTACCTACCTGAGCGCACCTTTGTGTTGTCAGCAGCTTTTAAAACATTATCATTTGCTCTTGCATTAGTTTTCTAAAATAAAAACACTCTTCTCTTGCCTTGCTTCGTATACATTATATTAATAAGAAATGCATTTCTGTTTCAACAGAATTAAAATATACAGTACTTTTCAATTATTTGTTAAATATTTCATTCATTGAACTTGGCAATGTGAAAGAGAATACACAGAGAGTACTTTTCAAATATTAACAACTAAATACAGTATTTTTCTTATATTCCATTTGATTTTCCTCCAAACTAGCAAGTATTTTTTGATACTAATATTTATTTGTTTTGCTGAAATTGTATTATTTGTTTCATTTTCTACATTGGCATAGCCGCGAGTACTTTTTTCCATTCCATAACAATGTCTATATATATATATGTTTACTATTTGATTGACAAATATTATTTTCGTCTGTAAAGTTGAAAACGAAACCATTTAGGTATCCTTGAAACTTTGTACAATTTAATCAGAAATAATTATCAAGCAAATTGTACGAATAAAGAGCGATTGAAACTAGTGTGTGTATGTATGTTTCTGACTTGTTACAACCTGCACCGCCCCCTGTGTCCCTCTACACGAGGTACAAGTACAATATAGAGTAGTGAATGTGGTTTTAATTAAATTTCGTCCCTGGTGCGCGGTACGGAGCAGATTTTAATCCAGAAATATATAACGAAGTGCTGAGGAGGCGACGACTAAGAACAATAAAAATTAGAGGAAAACTTTGTGAGGAGTTTGGTGCTGCCATGCCATATAACTCAAATACGAAAAGTCATTACAGCCGTCCATTGTTTAAACGTAAACAACATTTATATGAAAGAGTGAAACGAAAGAGGAAATGAGTTTGAAAAGAGAGCGGCTAGGTGTTGTTGGTCTGTCCCCAACTCTGTAAAACTCTGCTGCCTCTCTGCTCTGTGTGTGTGTGTGTGTGCTTGTTTAAATGCAAAAGTATGAAACACGTGAATGCTTACATCAACGTACCCACTACCCGCTGCATCCCTTCCATTTACTACATTATCATTAAAGTAAATAATTTATTACTGCGCAAGCGAAAATGTACAGAGTCTATTTGAAACATGCTTCGTATGGGCAAACTAAATTTCACTTATAAATTATTCATTCTGCGGAGGCAGACTGAAAATAATGTTTCACAATCGAAGCAATAGATTTAGACCATCAATCTGCAAGCTTCAAACGTAGGTGTGTATTGAAATAATACAATAAATTTTCTGTACATTATTTAAATTGGTTCAGCTTTAAGTTATATTTTATCATATACCAGACAGATATTTTTTTTGCTTACTGATGTCGGTTTATGTATACTCATATTTCTTGTCATTCTTGCTCATTTATTATTTTGAAGTTTGAATATTTTGCTTTAGTTAATATTCCATCACATACATTAATATATTAAAATGCTTTTAAATATATTTTAAGTATATTCTAAGAAAGATCTACTATTTGAATTCATGACAAAAATGTATAAATATTTTATTTAAGATAAGGTTTTTGTATATATGTATGTATATTCAACTAATATTTTAACATACAAAGAATTAAATTTTCATTGTTTCGTCAGATAATTGTTTGCATCTAGAAGTCGACGAGAAAATCCGTTACATCTTACTTAAAGCTCTGTTTACAAAATCCCCGGCAATGTACATGTCTTTTAGTCAATCTAACCCGAACCAGCGCGCGACTTAAAAAATAAAACACACACAGCAACAGGAGAGCCGGGTATAAGACGGGTGACGACAACGGTCTAGGGTGGCGACACTACGACAGGAAAAGGAACTAGTCTCTGTCTGGACGCGGAAACCGCAATGAAGATATACGAGGTATTATCAAAGGCGGTTGTTCTTCATTTAGAGAACGGCCGGCCGTCAGATCGATGTGTTTGGTTTCCTGGAGGGGACGAGGACTCTGTCTGGAATAACATTGCTGTGTGTGTCATCCCTCGCCGCTGTGCACCACCCTTGAGTGATGGACGTCCCGTCGTCCTCTGAATATTAATTATAGCGACGCTCAATATCGTCGTGCTGGTGTCCCGTTAATAGTGCAAGACATGCTGTAAATTTCTTCAACGTAAGCTTAACGTTCACAACAGGTTCATTCGTTCAGCGACGGAACAAAAACTTTATAGAATTAAGCGACATCGCTTATGTCGCTCGGAGGCCAATTAAATTTAATTAATCAACACTAACGGAAGACCGTTTGTTTATTAATAATGAAAAGTGAAAATCAGAATTAACGACTGCTGTTGGAGTATTATTGCAAAGACAATGATCAAACAGATAAACACACTCATTTGTGAGAAAAAGTGGATGGAATATATCAGTATATACGTGGAATGATGATTGTTTCAAATCACATATGTCGTGCATAAAAAGTTCTATAAAAATAGACAAATATACACTTACCTTTCGTTGCCTTCAGTTCAGCTAGCGTCCATTTTTTGTTATTGGTAAAACATTCACCATGCACTGAATTCTGAACATTTTCACAAAAACACTAATATACATTCATGTTTAACACTATAAGTATATAAAAATCACCAAATACTACACGCACTAAACAATAATACATGAACTATTCACAAGCAACCGGGCAAGACTGATCACTATTGTAATTACATAAGTTGTATAACACATATAAATCCATTATTCAATATTATAAGTAATCCTTTTAATAACGCAATAAAAATCAATGATATTAAATGAAATTAATTTTCTACACCGTAATTTATATTTTGTTAATTGTATTTCCAATTATCCGACCGTTTTATATTTAGGCATAATTGTAGAAAATTCCTCTGATGTAAATTCACAAAAAGCAAACATTTAAAGAGGAGATAGTGTTACTTTTACACTTAGATACTAATTATAAATTAATTGACAATTTACACGGTATCCGAATTTGTATTCTGCTGAAACGACGGCAGTCTTTCCGGCCAGTGAGTAATCAAATATCTAATGAATAGCAAACAGAACTTGACTCAGTACCACCAGAACGAACACCACACTGGCAACTATGTCAAAACAGGAACCAAGTCAGTCAATTACATCCACAGCTAAACCCCTGCATGGAAACCTTTCCATAGGGTGGTTCGCTCATTTCCAACACCACCTGTCGCCTGCATACAATCCTTTTGATGTCCAGTCCGTTGCCGAGAAAGCCTCCAAGAGACTCCACCACCCATTGCTCCTTTATTCATTTGCTTCGAATGTACGCCAATTCAATGCCTAGGCACTGCCATTAGGATGGAAATTGGGAGCACATGGAAATGTTAGTAGAGATGAAATGTTTAATAAAGCGTTGTGATTAACGCGAAACAAAACCATACAACTTTCTTCTGTTCGTGGGAGTGCTTAAGTCCTCAGAGATTAATTCGTACACAGCGTTTAGAGTGAGTAGGTTTAAATAAAAACCAATTGTAATAGAGAGCATTGTCGTCAAGGAAACCAGTGCAATATTTGTAAGACAAGCTTGAAATGTGACAGCTACAATTTCACTGGAATTTCAAGTATTGTGTCTCGAATAAATTACTTAATGTACCAAAAAATAACTATAGTTTCAAATGTCATTTCCTGTAAAAAATATCCCATTTTCTATCTTCTAACTTGAAGCGAAATTAATACTGAAAAAAATTCATATGCAAGATAAAAAAAACATCACGCTATATCCCAGTTGCCCGGGATAGCACAATTAAGCATTTATTAACGTCCATCAGCGGAGTTGCCAGCTCACACCACGACGGCACCTACAGTTTTTTGTGGAATGCGAACCACATGTATGGCAATGTTCTAGGCGGGAATCGAACCCGCGCTTATTTATATAACCATGTTGCCATGGTTATTTCTTTGGTTTTGCAGGCATATGCCTATATCCCTACGACCACACTGCCATATGCAAGATAACCATGAAAAATCCCAGTTATACAGTTACGAAATCTAGAATCATTATTCATCGGGCATAAATATAAAGAACATCACGTTTCATCTGTAAAATCTCTCGTCCATCTTATCCTGGAAGTCACTGGAAATCCACACAATTTGTTAGAAATCACAAATAACACAGTCACAGAATAAGTTTTACATATTTATTACAAAATATCAACAGCACAGTATAGTAAATGTATGAAGTATTTACATATTATAACTTTATACAAAAATTCCAGACAAGATTATATCTAAGCAGTTTTTGAATTCATTAGTGCTAAAATATCGGTCGCAACCTCTGACTAATGCTTTATATATTTCATAAGATATTAATAAGAATATAAAATGAACAACAATTATTATACAATGTTAAAAATTGTATATAAATGTATGTACAGACTAATATAATGTATTCAGCATTCTTGTTTCCAAACTTGATATTGAGTTCTATGTATTGTTAATTTTCAAGATGAAACTTGTCAAGAACATTGAATATAATTGTTTTGATTCGTTTACAGGGGGTACCCAACATTACTTATTTCGTTTTCATTTATGTTCACTTAGCTATGCAGCTTCATACGCCAACTAGATTATTGAAAGTAAATATATGTCTAATGGTTTCGTATATATGTATGTATAAAAGTTTTTTGTCTACAGCAACTAGCAGGCTTCACGCGGCATTATCATAGCCTAACGCATTCTTAACTGCTCTAGGTTCATTTACGCTAAGAGTTAACGTGACATTACAGGTAGTTCTGAATAAAACAAAAGTTCCCTCTCTCAGCGTAAACAATGTAATATGAATTTACGGAGTATATGTAGGTTCCCACAGTTGTGATGAACTATAGAGTATATTATATAAGTAAACAATAATATTATTTAAATAGAAATAATCTCAAATGTGATGTAAATTCCTATGTGATTCATACATATTTACCTACTAATATGATAAAATTGCATTAGAATAAATTTATTTAATAAACATTTTTATAAAAATTGGCAGCTGAATAAATATATATCAAAGAATTATAAATGCTATTATTAATGCTAATGGATTTTTGTAATCTGTTTTTCAACGAATTTTTCTCTGTGATGTTAATTTTATTTTGTTAATAATTTTTTTTAAATATTATTGTTACCACGTATACCATATACTCTTGGACAAAACTAAAATAAAATAATCACAATAAGTGATGTTCTATTATTAAATGTGATGTATAGTAAATTATAGACAAAGAACTTTACAAACAGAAATTAAAATAAACAACTATACAAAATTGGACAAAAATACTCGACAACTCTGAAATATATTACTGTATATTTAAAAGTCTATTATGTCCATTAGTCTCATCCTTGTAATATGTATTGTATATAATTATTGTGTGACTAAAATATTCGTCACATAAGTTAAAATTTGAAACCAGTCAACAATAAATAGAAAAAAATAACACATCTTTTTGTTTGGAAATTGATTGCTTAGATTTTTATGATTAAATGTGATTGTAATTGAAGTGTTGAAGATTTATTCATAAAGGCAAGAACTGAATGTTTCTTTGGATAAATATCAGTACGAAATATGACAAAATTCATGGCCAAGTGATTTTAGATTCAATAGTTTCAGTACTGATGTTTTGTGACTTAATAATATTTAATAAATCGGAGTTTATAATCAATAAATATTTGCACAAATGCTATAGTTATCAGATCAAAATTCGTATAAAATTAACACCGGCACTAAATTGTTTCACGGCACGCTTTTAATGAATCTGTTTAATATTAAAAGTTTTGTTTTCGCATTTACCGAAGGCAAAAACGGCTTTGGAATTGAAGCGACAAAACAACAGACAATCTGCGCAGACACACGACGCGTTTACAGATACACAAAAACAAACCAATATCAAACAAACACATATATACACTGTGAGAAATATACGTGTAAGCATTAACAAAGCCATAAAGAAACATACAAGATGGATACAATAAACGCAGTTTAACTGGCAGGAAATAATAGTTGTCTAGCACGCAAACAGATTTGCACGAAAATGTCAGGGGAAAATTTATGTGTTCAGTTTGAGAAAAGAAAATTGCTACTATGAAACTATTTTATGCTGTAAACATAAAGATTACGCTATTTAACTTGGCCACAAATTCATTCGTACACATTTATATATACATATGTGTGTGAAGGGTACTGATAAGTTCAAAATGACAATTTGATGTGCAACCAGAGAGAAATGGCAAGCGACATATGCTATGTGTGTGTTTTGTTGAAATCAGCATGCAATAATACGAGAGGCGTTCAGAATGACGTATGTTTGTAAAATTAACTCTACACTATTGCAAAAATAGCTAAATGTCTGAATTTGATCTTTGTCTCTTAAAAGAGCAATAATGAAAAAATATTTTTATTCAGGCAATGTATTACGACCGAGATATATTTAAAGTCAGTCAATAACAAATTATATTTAGATAGTAGCAAATTATTTATAAAAATACATGTTTTATTTTGCGACATAAATTAATTTTTAAATATATTCTAGTCAAAGATTATTATAATTCTTCTAATGTTTTAAATTATTTTAGTTTTCTCTGAACGTCTCTCATTATTTCTTTAAATATCAACGCTGTGTTATTTTAATTTAAAATACTAGAATCTAACAAATAATATAACATTCAAATAACCTTTGCTGAACCCCAATAATATTAATAATAATAGTTATAATAAGAGAAAGTCTTGTTCAGTATATCAGTAATAATTAACATAGTTTTAATTTCTTTTCCTGTCGTCTATGTATGTGAGTGTGACAAGAATGGACAGGATTAGCACGCTAGCCAGGACTGTGATAGTACTGGTCGAAGATTGGTTACACATCAGTCCAGACGATGGCGTTCTTGGCCTTGTCCACACTCACTAAGTACGACCCGTACGGATGCCACGAGGTGGCTGTGACCGCCGACCTGGAGAATATTCCAGAAGATGACCTTCATGAAGCATGCAACAGACAGCGTTACTCACTACGTGTACTACTACCGCTGGCCAGAAGCTCATTCTCTGTACGACCGTCATTGCATACATAATTATTTTAACAATATTACTCAATGTCAAGACACGAATAACACGGATCGTTCGGAGAAATAAATATGAGACTTTAAAACTAGCGACAAATCTCTGTGAATTAGACACAAACATTGTTGTTATATCTAGTATAATACTTTTGTTAGAATTTTATTGAACAATATTACATGACTTTGACCAGGAGGCAACCAGCATTAATATAATGCTAAGCGGGTTGCCTTATACAATATCTTGCTAAAATCTCGCGTGGCCGTACAAAGAAACACTACAATAGCAAGTGCCTATAAGCTATTAAATAAGCACATTTTTCAAAAAGCTTCATTTGTAATACATAAACTTACCTTTCAATCTACATGACCATATCTATATTTGAAACATTAGCTGCAGTATAAAATATGGTACAAATGAATGAATCTAATTATACTAACAATTACATATCGATCAATGAGAGTCAAATGACACCGGCATGTGTACACGTATTACAGGAGCGGGTGGAGGGTAATTAACAAAAACAATATAATTAGCAAAAGCAAACAATGGTGCGCATATTGCATAAAGTTTAACGTTGCAGGCAACCAGTCAAGTATGTGAATATGGCATGTCAGCAGCTTAAGGCGGTAATGGATACATGCATAATGCATTTCATAAGCCTGACTGAGTAACAAATATATTCTGTCTCTTTCTCTCTCTCTCTCTCTCTCTCGCTCTTTCCCTCTCGCTTTCTTTCTTTCTCTCTCTTGTTCTATGTTCAGGAGATAAAATTGCCGACACTAAATTGCTACTATATTTTGTTAAACGCGGAATAAGTCATTAATAAAATTATAGCATCTGCTACTCACACACACACACAACAGATATACATAAGAGCAGAATGTTTTGACGGTAAAATAAGCGAGCTTTTACTGGTACCGCATATATCCGGTTGTTACGGATATTTATTTGCTTAAGTGAATTACCTAAAGTGGAAGGATACAGTATACGATGTAATGTTATAATTCCCGAACAGTTTATATATACAAACACGGCACATGTGTGTGTGTGTGTATCGAACTTTACTGATATAAAGCGAGGCGAGTAAAAAGCTACAACATGGATACAAGTTTATGATCATGCATGGTTGAGTACTTTGGGCCTTAAAACGAGCCCTGGTATAAGCGAAATGGTTCATGTTTCAAGGAACATATACCAGGCGATCATAAAATAACTTACAAGAGAGATTCACAATCGAATATTTCGCAAACATGCATAATAATCTAGAAAGCATAACGGATGAAGGTAAATATTTAAATAGAAAAATTGCACTTACGAATGTTCTTTCAAAATGGCTTCTACTTTAGCGGTAGCGACACCCCATACATAGACACTGCCATCGGAAGAACCAACAGCAATGTACTGGCCATCTGGACTGAATGTGGCCCGCGCCCAATCGCAACCAACTTTAAATCCATCAGAACTGGAAGAGAAACTCCAAGTAAATCAACACTGCATACACTAAATAGATAGGTAAATAAATATAAATAAACTGATTGATTTATATTGTAAACAGGAATTAGCAATACAACCAGTGCAACATCAGTGTATTACTGGTGGTATGCATAAAAACCTCTTACGTAAATTCTATTCTGTAGAATCTGCGGTTCAACTTAGAATTTACAGAATTAGTTTCTCATTACAAATATTAATGGTTAATACTATTCAAGTATATTGCTAAAGAAAAAATGCAGGAATAAAAAGAATTCATTCATATCTACTTCACAACATCAAATATACAACAAGAAACCAAATTACAACTAAATGTACTTAAACATTTAAATATTAAAAACAAAAACGCCGTAAATTTTCGGCCAGCCGTTGATATTAAAGCGTAATGACGCGGACGAGAAAGTGAGCGCGCGTCAGGTGAGCTTTTAGGCACAAGTAATTAAACTAAGCGACGCGGGTGGCCATAAAATGTGTAAAATCTGTCAAATAACACAAAAGCTAACGTTTTGGCCGTATGAAATATGAGAATAAATAAAAACAGTACACAATAAAATCGAGCGGAACCACAGAATGTCAAAAGCTCAGAAGGAACGTGCGCATGCGTAACGTATCATACCATCAGAGTAATGCGTGTTGCAGGGCATGCAGGCGCACGGATTATTAGACACCGGGGAAGACATGAAGTTATATCGGCGGGGGATGGAAGTCGAACAAGTATTATACATCGGCACCATAAAGAAGTTCAAGAATACACTTGTCGGACCCAGATTCAACTCCAGTAAATGTCGACTCGTGAAAGATTAATGGTCTAAGATAAAAGCGATAGCTTTATAGCGATATCAGACTGCGCATCATCTTCCCTCTCTTCTATCATTACGTGCGCTCTCTCTTGCACACCGCAGTGTCGCCATCCTTCGGGTATTTATCTGACGACGCGACCTGTTGGCGTTACAACACTTAACCCAGTTCCGGTTAATTTTTTATCAAATAGGAAGATTATAGTGCTAAATTCTCCACGACAAATAAAATTTTTTCCCCTCGACTTCAAGTGAAGAGACCGAAGTCTGTGAATGACAACCGCGACGGTTTTTTTCCCTTTCCTCCAGAGGCTCTCCAGGCTAAGTAAATTTGTCATTTTATGATGGGCACAGACGGAAAGACACTACGAAAAAACACGATATTTTTTTCTAGGTAATTGTTTAGCTTTCAACGCTTTATCTTCAATGTCTTATGAATGCGAGCAAAAAAACAAAATGAGTCAAATCAGTGTTCATTTTTTTTTTCTTCCAAAATAATAATCACTTTTGTGACTCTTCTATATTTGTAAAATAAATTAAGTTCAATTTCTGTGGTTTACAATATTGGCTACAATCTCTTTAGAGATAAAATGTAATAACATTCATCTATAACTTCTGAGCTACATGCATCTCTGGATTCTGTTGAATGTACGGGACGTCTTTGTACATACATGCACACACACAGAGAAAGACAGAGATCAACAGATCTGCAAGCGCGCAAAATTCAACTTTGCATCGTTGGAATACTGTGATCTTTACACAAGTAGCTTCTTCATATATAACACGATAAAAAGCAACTTCAATAAAAGAGAGTCACCAGTAAAACTTCTTCGTACAACTACAAATATATTATACACTGATGAAGAGCGATGTGGGGAGGGAGAGGAAATGTTATACGTGTCTATCGTTTTTAGTTTGAAGGATATAACTATCGTAAAAAGAATATCAACCAGAGTCTTGAAAATATTTTCAAGTTTTCTCGTAAAATCCAAGTTTAAAAGTATTTGGTCGTAAGTAACGTGACGTTAGGATTATATAGTAAGTTTAATAACGTACTAGTTACCAATTATTACCACAAGAGTGTGTTGTCTGTCAAATCTCTTCTTTTATCCACTAATACTAGTTCTGAAATAAAACGAATTAACAATGAATCCATTTAGATGAGACTGTCGCAAATTATACAGAATTGGATTATGATGAAGCTAGATAAACATTGATTGAATGCTATCTACATTGTAATCTGAAGGGAATTAACTATACAATGTGTACACATTCATGCTGCAAGTATGAAGACATAGTACAAGTTAGTACAAGTTTCGAATTTATTCCTTCCTGTCTGTAGTCTCTCATTTAAATATAGATTACACGGTGCAGCAAGACAGCAGTACATTTACAATCATCATGTGCAGTCATAGAAAGGTACAAATCATTGCTCATAATTTCCACTAGTACCACATGGATTTCCGAAATAATTCACACGCACTGATATCTGTCTTTACTTCGCATAGCCAGTGACTTACTTATTTATTAATGATATAAATGTAACTGAAAATGATTATAAAAACTAGCAGGAGATTATTCAGGTTTTGCAAGTACGGACAAATCTATTTTAAAACAAAAATAATAGAGAACAGCTTATAAAAATATTTTATAAAATGGGACAGTACAAGTAAAGTGTGATATCAAACGACCATAGCACTGTAAAATCCATATATCCGCGCATCATCTTGACAAATCAAAGGAGAAAATCAACATTAGTATACGTACGCATCTGATACATAAACATGCACACAACATAAATTCAAACACATAGACTAACAGCTTTTAAGTTGATAAAATCGTGTACAGAAGAGGTATGCGTTTACAGTACACACATACACACACACACACAGAGATGTATACAAAAATACACCGACAGGACAACCAGAGTGAAACTGCAATTCAGATAACGCAAGTTCAAAGGCAAAATCTCGCATAGAACGAACACATACACATATATAGAGAGATGGAGAGGAAGAAGAAGAGGGTGGATTAGGCTGTTTGCTAAGCTTAACGTTGTATATCTACCTATAGTATTCTATCTACAACTCGGCGCATACAATATAGCGAGCGCTTTCGGATCTGTGTCTGATAAACTTACTCCTGTTATTGCATGCTTACTACCATCGCTACTAACACTAACGCTGTTGCTGCTGTTGATATTTATATGTTCGCCTACACTTTCTGTGATAACAACTTCAACTTCACTGACACCCCTAACGAGCATTCTTTACACTAGAAGCACTCCATTCATGCATTGCTTGTTGACGAGTACAACACCAATAATAACTGTTTGCTTCACTGCAAGTTTTGATGTGTAAGAAAAACGAATGAACAGTGAAGTAAAAACGATATAAGAAGTATTAGTATTGTTGATTACAGTGTAACTGGCAACCAGTGTTACAGAAGTACATTGCAGAATTGTATAAGCAACAGGATTACAGTGAGACCGTGGATTAGATACAATGCAGGCACGCATTCAGGATAGATTTATATTGCGAACTGTAAGTGATATCCAATACTTGATATTATCATAAGAATACTTGATTAACAATAGAAATGAAGAGGGCCTTGAGGTAGATAAAAGTAATCTTTTCTATTGAGAAATTTAGAATTTAAACTGGCTTTTTAGAAATATCTGTTCTTGTGAACATTTTAGTTTGAAGAGAAGATAGTGCATTGAATAACTCGCAAAGATTTTGCTTATTTGAATCTACATTTATAATATTTACGAAAGAAAAACATACATATATTTCAATAAAAAACCTGTTGTTAATTTTCTCTTAAATATATAATTATTAATACTACATAATCAATTTTAGCGCTCGTAATATTTTATTTTCGTCAATACAAAATTGTTGACGTGAAATCTTCGCCTGGTAGTTCTATTATTTAGTTGTATTATTCATCTTGCATTGTGCATTATTCACAAATACTTATATATGTGCGTATGTGTTGAAGTAAACAGCATATGCCTCAGGCGTCACATACATGCACTGTTAATTATGTACTGAAGTTATTGATTCTCTAACATTCATTATTAAGTCTAACTGTACAATTGTCATAACTCAAGCAATGTATGCAAGTTTCAACTTGCATACATTCTGTTCACATGTAAATACGTACGTGTTTCTCTCCATGTAAGTATTGACACATATGTGTGCACATGCACACTAGATTTATTACACAGACTTTTTTCCGCAGCCAACTACGTTCCGTTAACGTTAATTTATTGGTTAATAAATAAAGTTTGAAAATCAAAGTTGTTTCAAATGTACAGCCACGTACGACTGGCTTTAAGTAAAAGATTTGAACTTGTATTATGAAATATACAATACAAGCAATTATGCTATGCATTGTAATGTAATATTAGTATTCTCAATTTAGTTCTAGACTATAATAAAGAAAACTACAACATAAATGTCGTTCTGTTTATAAATAAATGGAAAAAGTAAATATATGTTAAGCTATACGAAACCATTATTAATATAAACCTTTATTTTATATTACCAACCTAACAGCGAGCATGTTGTGAAATTAATGAATTCTTTGTTAGCCAGAGACCACAATGTGAATCCAGTACAGATTTGAGGACCCTTATCCGATTCCGAGGCGTGTACTGTCAGGGATCTCTATGGCCGGCGGTTTGATTATTAATTGTAAACTTGGTATTTGTCCACTGTCAAACAACACAACCGCGGAGCCCGCAAGAATTCTGTCAACCAGATCTATACAGTATTCAGAGCAGTGGCTTAATTTAAATGTCAGAATCAAGTGTATTAAATAAACATGTGCCGGAGTTCTAGAACAAGATCTATGAATCATCATCTATCTAGTAGTATTAATATTACAACGGCGCAGGTATACAATGTAGTTTTGTTGAATTTAATCTAGAAAACAAAGAAACATCGACCATATTTGATTAATTGAAAGAATTGCCACTTGTTTCTACCCGGGTGATCTGTGTGTTACAACTGATTAAATTATCAAATATCATGCTAGTACGAGCGTGTTACTGCAATGTTGTGCATGTGTGTGTGTGTGTTGCGCGCCTGTAAAGTGGATACATGCAACACAATACCGGCATGTTAGTTGCCGCTGCCAGTAACAGCCAATTACTCAGCAACATAGTTCAATATGTAATCCGGCTAGAAACCATTGAACCAGCGAATACTAGTCTCGATTAATAACATTTCAATGTAAACATCCGATAGAACGATGCAACGTTGTATATATGTATTTATACACGAATATACAAGTTTAGTTTAGTCTGCATAGTCCCATGCAATTAAACATAACAGAAATTATGTTCACAAACATTACATTGTCAGAATGAATAATATAGAAATTATTTAGTAGTATTTATGTTATAAAAACAGCTTGCCTAGGTAGATTTCAAATAGTTTAATTTAATTCGAAATTTAAAAGCATTTGAATTAAAAATCTCAAATAAGTTAGTAAATAACATAATCATTATAATTTTATACTAGAATATGAACTTACCTGAATGACAGTACAATTTGGTTCATTCTAAGATCAAGTAGCTTCAGCGTATCATCCCGTACGCACGCAACCAGATAGTTACAGTCTGAAACAAAACAAAAACATTATAAACACAAGTAGCCGGTGCAAATGAAATAAAAACAACGTACGTCGCCTTCATGAAAATATGTATCCCTCTCCATTAATAAGCAATTATAAACTCGAAGCATGTTTATATTATGTACATTTTTATAAACCCAACTGGTATTTAAAGGTTGATATTCGGGCAGATAAGAACTGGTTTTGTCGTTATTAATTTGGTTCATGATTTATTTTGCAAGCTGCCGTAACGGACACATATTAAATCGCGTGAATAATGTTAATTTTATTATGTTTTTTTTTGTTTCATTCACCATTTATATGAAATTATTAAATTAATATTTTAATATCTACTAGCACGAAAGCGTAATTACTGTCAATCTCATTTACAGTGTAATCCATGTGGAAGTACACTGTTGTTTTATTCTGTTGCTATTTTACATGGTAATTTGGCTTAATTGATAAAGTCAACCATTTTTTTTACATATAACGTAACGAAATACTGAAAATAAAATTAAATAAATACTTATAC
>JAGJTL010000037.1:629067-647747 GCA_022063505.1 Calosoma granatense
CGGTGATAAATCAACGTATGCTTGCTACAAAAATAATTTATTTTATTTTTATAAACTGCTTAGCTGCTGCTCATATAAACACAAACAAAAATAAGTTTCTTTTTGTTTGTGTGCGCGGCATAAAATAACAAGAAACGAACAAATAAAAATAACGAATACAATGGTTAGAAGAAAAACAATACTTTTAGTTGAATTTACTGTGGGTATAATTTTTATTCTCCGTGTATTCACTACAATAGCGGTCACATGTATCATTCCTGTAGAGTATTTAGTTTGCCTAGTAAAAATTGCAGATTTAAACATGTAATTATTTAACAGAAATAGAAGAAAATACACCTCTTGAAAATACTATTTATCAATTTAGAAATGTCATAGTGTCATTATTAATCAGTGACAGTTAACAATGACAATATATCTTGTATTTATCATGACACGTTCTGACAATAATGTCTTTTGAAAACTATTGACATTTATACATATATCTTTGTAGAAAATTAGCAATAACGTTTGACAATGACAGAGATATAATAAAATAAAGAACTTATAAATCAATATCAAGATGCGAATCATACTGAAACTGTATTTACAAGTAAATAACTGTCTTTGAAATATAATTATCTATTATGCTACTTATTTGAATTTCTTTTGATTTGTAAAGTACTTATCCACGTTGTGATACATTGCGATGTAATTATGTATATTGATAAATAAGTGCTTAAGAAATGTATGAAAGAACTTGATAGCGGATATGACACATACATTCATACGTTAGAGTGAACAATGATGCAAGTGATTACATGTATGCACTAGTAGTAGTTAATAAATTAATGATACAACATACCTCTTGTCAAGTCGAGTGAGGTAACTTTGCCTTGTAGTACAATATCGTTAGCACAACTCTCTGATCGTGCATCCCAGAAGCGTATCCGTTTGTCGAAATGTCCACTGATAATAGTCGACCCAGCACCGTCTGACGTCACCAGGTCATTGCAACTTGATCCAGCGAATTTGGTTTCAATACCTGTCAAAGATAACACACACACACACACACACATTGCCTATAGTATACAATATGATAAAGACCAGTTTAGTTAATAAATTCAATTTATGACTGTTGAAAAACTCGCTCCGATTTCCGTTCCATTCTGGAGGTGTAAAAAGATGACTAGCAGAGAGAAGCGCTGAGTAAATGAGAATTTAGTTTATGTGATTCGGAAATAGGCTTATTGAGTAATTGCAAGCCAGTAGTTTTTTTTTTCATTTATATTTCACTTTCCATTCCACTTTAATTTAACGTTAGTTATTACTAGTGTTTTTAAGCATGGATTGGAATCGAGCGCCAGTGCTCACATCTAGCGGCAACAGTTAGAAGGGTGAATATTTCTACACCACCCTTAAATGGCTAATGTAATCTGTAGTGGATTCCCTATGCAGAGGAGGAGGTGGAGCGATGTTCTAGACGACAAACCGCGATACTAATGAGTACTCTCATTAATCTGCGATGGGAGAGGATGTAACACGGTGGTGGGCTGGAGGACGGGGCGGGAGTAAGCGATAACTCAACTAGATAGTTTCAAGCGTGACCCGTCGCTGCACCACGATTAATAACAATATGAATATGACTGAAGGTCATACCGTGAATAGAATTGTCCTAGAACGTTCTTATCTACTTGTCTAATAAACTACAGAGACTACGAACTGATTAGTTAGAGAATCATTCCAAGATTGTGGATCACAGGATGGTCAAAATTAATCTTTACTAAATGACACCTGCAGTTTCAAGTCTGTACTTAATTCTATTGCTACATTTTAAGGCTATAAGTTGATATAGGTATTTAGAACTGTGACAGACAAGGGTTGAAATGGTCAAAAACTTAACCACATATCCGTGAAACTGATGGCTGGTAATTCAATTACTCGCGCTTTGGACATCTTGTCATGGTAACGTCGGGGCGTTTGCTAATATGAAATTTGTTTTCTGAGTACTTACGTGCTCAGAATGCTGGTGTCTCTGGGCTGCATGAGTACTAGTACTAGTACTAGTTATGTTTTATAATGAACAGCATATAACAAGGGGAAGTGAGATAGACTTATACTAGAATTTATTTATCATTTTCAGTCTTGCATCAACACGTTAGTGTGTCTTGTTGATCGCACAGTATAGCATAATATATGTAGTGATATGACCCGTCTACAATATCATTTACTAACTGGTAAAATATTGTTTACAAGAACAATGAAGGTGTATTTGTGAGAGTGAAATGAAAAAAACAGTGAATACTTTTTGCTGTTTAGCTAGCCTGAAATGTTACACTGTAATAATGATACTATTAAAATAATTCAAATCACTTCCCTTTATGCAGTGGTATAATACACAAGACTATGATTAATATAAGCATGCATCATAATTACAGTGTAAAATACATTATTATTACAGTGTAAGTCTTACACTGCTAAATAAAAGCAAATGATTGTAATCTGTCGATGCATGTGACATAATGAACGTACTCTATGCTGTACACTGTACGTTTCATGAGCATTAATGTCACACGTCAGTTCTGGGGAACGAATGGATGGAATAAAGCGGCCAAGTGGAATTCAGTTCAGTGCTGAAAAAATGCCTGTTCATAATTTAATTTCAAATCAATTCACGTGAATATGGTGACGAGAGTCTGACAAGAAAATTTACTAGCTCACATCGATTTTCTACATCTGTGAATTTCAACAGAGCGTTTAGAACATTCCAAAGGGACGAATATTCTCCAAGGTTTTTCAAAATTAAATTATAAACATTTTGTAAAATCAAATTTTCCCAGAATCATACATCATCATAGAGTCTAATTCATAAGTAACACTTTGACTGCCGTGTGTATACATTTGGATACACATCATAGTGGGTCTTGCCTTTACGAAAATCGGTTCGGCAGTCAAAGTGTTAAACAAATAACGGTTGTATACTTTGTTTTGATAATAAATATAATAAAAATAAATCAATTTATCTTAATGATATTAAGGAACTTTGAAAAATATTTTAACCCAGACTTGAAATATTTGTAAATCCAACTCTGTACTTGTTAGTCTATTTACTGTTCCACAGTTATAAATACACGTATCTGTGTATCTGTGTACATATCATAGTTCATATTGCCACCACAGTAGCAGCAGTAGTATTATTATTATATGTACGGACATATAATTTATAGTTATTCGCATTTATTGCCAGCCAGTTTCAACCTAGTTTCATCGATTTAATATTGCCAGCAATACAAATTAAATCGCTTCGACTATAAATAATATCATAACATTAGAGAAGCATGTAATATTCGCACTGCACTGTCCTGTTTACATAAAACAATAACTAATTTAAATCGATAACATAGATAGAATTAAACGTACAATTAAAGTTCACATATTTATTCAATTATTGCTGACAATTCCATTCAATATTTAGATGGTTGTTATTTTAAACAAAACCTTTTAGAGTTAAACACTTAATCGTAATTGCTAAATCGGTAAGCTGATTTGGATGTATTTAAATACAGTAATAGTCTAAATTTAGAACTGAAAATGAAATATGGAAAATTAAAGTCAATTTGATACTAGTGACCTAAATAAGACCTATAATTAAGACCTGCCACCAGATATGAATATTGGTAACTAGATCTAATGATCTATGTCATCGTAAGCAAATTTTATCCGCATAAGTTTATTAGTGGCAAAATTAGGTCTCCCGAGTATCCGAGTCCCGTGAGAATTCGATCCGATGGTAAGCAGTTTTGCGACATTTCCAAATGTCGAAGAGTCTTCATTCGGGGCCCGTCTAACGAAATAGCAAGCGAGAGGGAGAGCTAAGTAACGATGATTTCGCAACGGTAAAAAAATTTAATCCGTAACCATCTCGTGAGAGATGAACTGATGAACCATGAAAACGGGAGAATTTCATTAAAGGTGGCCAGGGGAAAAAATGAACGTCGACATGCGGTGACAGATGTCAGCAGTTGTGCACGTCACATTAAGTGTGAAGAGCGTTGGTAATAAACACACACACACACAGAGAGCACATGTCCCGAACGTTCGGTTCAGCGTGCTGACAGGAATATATCGATTGTCTATCGGTTGTGACACTGGCAGAAGCAGGAGATATGAGACAAATACTTACACGCACGACTCCGCAGGTCCCAGATCTTCAGCGTACGATCATGACTGCCTGTGACCACTTTCGAAGGTTCACCGAGAAATTTGGCTGCCATCACTTTACCAGAATGGCCTGTTAATGTATGCTGTAAAGATCAAAACATATGTTAGATATAATCTTACAAGAAGATATTTGGAAACTTAACTAAACTAAATAAAATAAAATAATATTCCTAGAATATACTTATATGATACTAAATCAAACAATGAAAAAATACATGTTAGCTATAACTGTCTAAGAAGATATTTAAAAACGTAAATAAACTTCAATAAATGAAGATTTGACATTAAAAAATTAAATCAAACATAATGTTCCAAAAACTGAAGCCTTATCTGTTTAATCATGGATTATTTTACAATTTTAGTAATTTTATTTTTTCATATTTACAGTTATACATAAAAATACTCGCAGACAAATAACCTTGTTATTATCTTTTAGATCTGAACAATTATCCGTTGAAAAAACAACAAATAATTACAAAAATAGCATAAAATTGAATACCTTGATATCACATTAATCAGTTCGACATGCTTATTAACTGTACCAATAAAAATACAACTGACAAAACATTGATCACAGAATGTTCTCATAAGAACTAAGCAATGAACAGACTTGTCACGACACACGAAAACTTGATTTGAAATAACTGTACCTAGTACCGAGGCACCAGCAGCAGCAGTATAACGATTTGTATCATTACGATTCAGAAAACGAAATCCAATTTTAAACAGTCCGACAATATATCTTGGACGAATGACAGCGGATAGCGAAAAAAAAATGACACAAGGAATTGTGGGGAAGAGCACCACATCGTCTTCGATATGAAGATACAGATCTCGCATTGAGACAAGCAAAATATTCTTTTATCGTTTAATAATTTAAAAGACTCCGAATATAAGAGAGTAAGTTTCTTTTTTCTTCGCTTGTGTCGTACGATAAAAGTTTCTCATCATATTTGAGTTCAGGAAAAACTGGAGATTATTTTAGTAAAATGTAAAGGAAATAATGCCGTAAATGTACATATAATGTAGGTTATGGCGAATAAAAAAGCACTGTTTATTTTATATAATTGTTTATTTAAAACTAAGAAAAAGATGAGATATTTGTAAAAATATGTAGGTTATATATCTGGTGATATGAAAGTTTAATTTCTATGCTTAAACGACGGATATTTGTAAGAAAAAAACTTGTAAAATAAACAACTATATTATACTGGATCTTAGTTTATATAACATGCAAGATACATAACAGACTATGATCAATAACAAGTTTATTCCTCGAAGAAAATACTTCAAGGATATAGTAAACTATTTCCTACAACATCGGTGGATCAAACCCTTCATCTTATATATACAGACGAAGCGATTCCCTTGGGCCATATTTCTTTAATACTTTTATAAACTAAAAGAGAAATATTAAAATTACAAGACTACTTTTATACATACGCTTTGTGGAAAATATAAACTTTGTTCGAACACGAAAAAAGAAAATATTCTTTTCTTTTCGATATATATGTTATTTGCAATAATACTAGGATATACTCAAATAGTTATGAAAAAAATGTATGTAGCTTATAAATAAATAATAAAATACAGCCATAACAAAACTCATAATAAGGACATAATACGTAATAATAGTGGATTTACGAATATTGGATAAAATATTTACAAAATCTCAAGAAGATATATCAGCATACACTTGGCATTGGAAACAAAAATATATCAAAATTCATAGCAGTATTGGGTTAGATAAACTGCGCGTACTTTTTGACAATCAAGATTAAATTGTTACAAGTTTAGGTAATTCAGATCAGTGTGATGATTGCTCAGTGTTCTACTTGTATAACTCTAGAGAACTATATGCATTGGGAAGTATATACACATATATGTAGACTCGCAGTGTGTGCAATGGATTGTTGTTGGTTTGTTCGGTAACTGGGTATTTGATGCACGTAACGTGTGGAACTTGTTCCACGCAGACAGCGAGTATTTGAAAGCTTCTCTGTTCTGAGTTTAATACTGTAGCTTTCAACTGAAAATTATTCTTCTCGTTTGTGTTAGCCCAACCATTGTCCCAACGAGCGTACTTCGTGTTTCTTTGTCTGCTCCAGACATTCACTGCTGACACAAAAACTCACTACACCACAATACTGTGTTACCGAATGAACGACTTACAGGCGCACCGCGCCGAACACACAAACCAACTCTGGCAGTAGAAGATTTCAATCTTTTTACACCTGTATTAGGGTTTCAACTTTAACAAAAACCAACCGGCAACCGAGATCATTGCACGTTTAAAAGAACATTTAAAGATATTCTTATTCGTCTTCTGGCATTGTTACTTTATTGGATGTGATCAGAGTATTGAATAGAAGAATAAAACAGTGTTTTAAGAAAGTTATAATCTGGCCAAGGATGCTAATAATGCCAGTTTGAATGTTCTAGTTTTTAACATGTATATTTAAATAAACATATCCTGTTTGGAGACAAAGTATATATTTGAAACTAACGACTGCACTTCACTGGTATATTATTTACCAATAATCAGAGAGCTTTTATTCCAATTACACATAGAATATTGCTCGCATAATTGGACCTAATTTGTAGAGTTTAACTTTACTGTTAGTTTATATGAAAAATATAAAGACTTAGTTAGTATGTAGTGCTCTTTAACGTAAATACAATTACATTCAAGTCAATCTGCATATATAATGAACTTTGCTCTCATATACCATCAAAGTAATTTAAATTGCACCTATAATTTCCTATATAAATGATGTTTTAAATAATGAATTGTAAATAATTGCTTGAATTACAGTGTATTATGTAATTATTTACTGTACCAAATAACCGTATACACTTTCCATTACACAATATAATTGTTTGTATGTTTTTATACATAATATTTGCTAACATTTATTAAACCTCGTGCGAGGGGAATTATGTTTTATAATATTTTATAAATGTATAATAACTGTGTCGTAAAAGGAACAGAAAGATTTATTTGTTTCTTTAGAAAAATCAAACAATTTTTAACAGACAACATGTTCATATTACTTTCAGTATTCTCAGACATACACTGAACACAAGATTTTGCTTGTTGTAGATATCTGGGTCCATTTATAAATCAGTACGCGTTATTTTCCAATGTGAACAGAGGCACAGACACACTGTGACACATGTATTCACATGTATTTACTACAGACGAACGTCACATAAGTGAGTTTCTAAAGTACGAAGACATGTTCAGACTTCAATTTCGAAAAGTGTTGTTTGAAAAATAGTGTATTGAAACACGAACAAAACATCCAAACAGTCGCAACTTATTGGTAACATGAATGTCTGCAAACGATTTCTGACGGATGTCTTACTTTGTCAACATTGATCGTACAACATATATTACATACAATATATAGAGGGAGACAGTAGTGTATATAGAATACAATATTGCTGAATCATACAACTACTTCGTGTCCTGTTTACTAGCAAGCTAAATTTTGTGTTGCACCAACGTTTACCTCTGCAGTATTATGTTCTCTATTTACAAACAAACCTAGTAAACATATTTACAGTTTGTAACAACATGTATTCTAGTGCGATTTAATTTTTTCCTTGATTATATTACATGGAAAACAATGTTAAAAATTCCTTTATAAGTCAAACATTGTCGCCGAGTGCAAATGCTAACAAGTCTTGTCCATTCGAAGCAAGTTGTTATATGGAAAACAGTCGTATATAAATATAACAATAAAATATAGATAAATCGCACACACACTATAAGGTGATAAAAGTCACATAGAAAATCTGTCAATTCATCTGTCAATCGCCGTTCGAACGAATAATACCAACATAAATACGATGCAGCGGAAAAAAATCCCTGGTAAGCCATCAGCAAACTGGTGTCTGTCAGCTGAGATTCCGGAATGGAGTAAACAAGTTTTTTTTGTACAGACATTAAAAGTAAATATTACTCTTGTCCTTTGAATGGCGTCGGCATTAATAACAGATGGTTGCTTCCGTGTTTCCTTTGGGTAACTAATCAAACTTATTTGATGAAGAAAGAAAAACAGTGCTCAGGAATTGTGGTGTATATTTTATCTATAATTAGTAATGAGCCAATTACTGTAAGAGGGGCAATTGCGTGTGTGTGTAACAAATGGAATATGAACGTGTCATAACAGGTGTGCACATGGACAGAGTGTGTGTGTGTAGGTGGGTGGAGATTACGTATATTTAACTGGACATTAATGTTCCGAGAGAAATCATACATGTATTTATGACTATGTATGTATGTATAAACATATAAATATAACTACACATGTATGTACATATGCATATATTGCAGGGATAAATTGTTTAGGATAATTAACGCACTCACGCACACACACACACACATACACACATAAGAGTAGAGTGTATTGTGGAAGGTTTTCTTCAAATAAGCACATAACCGAGTCGTACGTCATAGAGTAATTGCAAGTAAATATGCAACAAGTTACACAACACACATATGACGCCCACACCATACACATTAACAACGGCGGGTAATTGAATTACATACATACAGCTGCATACATACGTACAGGATAACATAGCTGTATGAACGTATATTCTTCAAGAATAAATTACACAAACTTATATACAAATTATTCAATTAAAAATGAAATATAGACTACGTTATTATATTAATGTATATTTTACTGAAACGATATAATTTCTTATACATTTATACAACAAGAATAATATTGAAATAAAATCTACTATACGCTAACTTAATTAGTACACAAAGAAATTTATTTTAAAATCTAAAAGACAGTATATTGTTTTGACAGTAATATTCACTTATACAGCTGTAGTTAGTTTAATTCAACATTGCATATACATAATTAGATTTACAAAAACAATTAAGTAAATAGTTAACTAAAAAGCATAATTATCTATAATAAAAATAAAAACAGACTTTAAAACTTTATCAAATATGACTCAAGCGAATATTGCAATGAAATATTTTTTCCCCTACACATTTCAGAAAAATAACCTAAAAAATATTTGACGTATGTCAATATATTACACGAGAAAATGAATGTATAAAATGTCTAGTGATAAAAGAGAAATAAATGACAAGTAAATAAAAAAATGTGTACAAGAGAGAGACTGAACGAAGTTAAATGAGAAAATGAAAAAGATGAAAATAATTGCTGTTGAATTTCATAATAAACAGAATGTATTTTAAGAATTCTGCGCAAAGAACTAGAAATATATTAGCATTTACGAATGCTAAATGCGTTGAATATGAATCGTACCTTTTGGAAAATAGCAGTAAACGGATTATTAGATTTATATCTTGGTTGGATCTTGTTGTTTTAATCAACTCACACGTATTACTCTTATGATTAACCTCATTAGTGTGATCACGACTTACAGTTGTGCATCTTTAAAGATGATACTACGAACGAATATACATATATACCGAAACGAAAAATAAAATAATTTTGTTCTATCGTCCAGAATATAAGCGCAAACCAGTTACTCTACAATTATTGCAATTTGTGTTCAATTTTCCGTCGTATCAACAATTACGGGTTTGTTACCCATAATGATCAATATTGCGTATTCGGTGAGATTATATTGGTCTTGAGAGTCTGGGAAATCACTCTGACGTGTGGTGCTGCCACCTAGGGGCACAATCTTGTACTACATGTGTATGGTATACACCTTGAGTATGCCTAAGGGATACTCAGGTATCTCGTGCATATCCACACACACACACACACACATACGTGGACAATGATATGACGATGTACCTACGCATTAAGCACTGCACAGATGCCACGAACTAGACACAACACGCAATCTGATTATAGTTTAGTAGAGCGAGGAACAAGACGCAGGAGAGGAGGAGGAGTGAGGTTTGTAGCAGTGATTGAGTGACCTTTGCGAATTATTCCATGTTTGCTTTAAGTTGTACAATGAGTGGATTCAGTGATCGTACAGATACAGATGGATTCTCTAAACATATATTTGCATTTATTTAACACTCCTTGTAATGCAACGAAATTCCTTTATATTGAAATATAAACGAGTGTAAAAATTATCTTGATTTGGAGACTATTTTAACTTATGAAGATATAAATATTGTTTTTTTTTCGATGGACTGTATGATTAGAAGATGTTTGTGGCTAAAAGTATATGACGTGTACTTGAAACTGCATTTAAACTTCCCATCTGCAAAAGAGCAAGAAAAAGTGGCTCTACCACTTTTTTACAAGATGATTACACCTATTTAATACACATTTTCACCCCATATTCCCCACAGTGGCAAAAAAATCAATTTCACATAATCACCATTATAATCAATAAGTTATTTCCTCCGTTCGCTGGAGATAGTGAAACCAATTTCTGCTTTGATGCAAGTAACTAGCGTTACACGATTACTAACCAGCAACAAATAAGCTGGACATGCGTACATCGTATTATGCGCGCGAATCGTGCTGTTTTTTGTCGAGGACACATTATGATACATTTTTCTCGTCATTGTTGTATGTGTAGTAAAGAAATGAAGTTGTACATGTGTACAACAGAGGTATGTGATGCGCAGAAAGATATGCGCACAGGCGCACAAGCTGTTATTCCCAGTGTTCCATATGCTCAGTGCGCCTGACTGACCACAAGTTGAGTTAGGATCGCTCACCGCATAATTCTATTACGCCGACGTGACTTATTACGGTGTAGCAATGAGATGTCTGCGTGGCTAACCAACACACAGTTGCCAATATTTATATGTGATCAAATTATCCAGCATTCTATACAGTTGACCTTGCCGTGGTCACTGTGTCCGTAACCTTAAACTGTCAGCGTGCATAACTCATTTTCATCGGTCAGTTAACATATCTGATTGGTAACACTTCCAACACTACGTTCAGAGCAATTAATTGCTATAATATTTAATACGTGTTACATTTAAAGTGCTTCAAGGGAAAGGTAATGATACTTAATATAATAGTTTATTTAGATACAGTTTGGAGTAGGATAAATACTCATCATTGGGCATAATCAAAGCAAATATTGGAGCAACTTTTGTTTAATTTAACCAACATCGTATCTCTCACGGTATCAGTACACTCGATCTAATTTAATAGTTAGGCATAGATGTCTGTTTTAATTCCATACGGAAGAATTTAAAACATCATAGTACAGTTGTTGATTTAGGTTTTCACAAGTATGTATGTGTCTGTGAGGCTTGGATCACATGGTACGCAGCCAGTACCACCGTCGTTGTCGTTGTTGTTGTTGCTGTATTGCATTAAATTAAATGTTTGTAATTTACATGGGATCGTGCGGTACTACATTTGATTCGTACGGGGCTGGCGTCACTGTAAGTCGTGAGAACTCACGTACAAACTCGCAACAATGAGAACTAATGTTGTACAATTCATATCTGTACTCTGTGCGGCAATAATGAACTACGCTATGTACAAATATACATACATACATCCAGAGAAGGATAAGACAAATTATTATATTGAAGTAACTGATAATTGTTGAGTGTATTTCAATAAATTATTTTATAAAAATCATAGAATATATAGATTAGAGTAAAAGATAATTTTTTCCAAAAGTAATATTTTTTAAGGTGCAATACATATGGAAATATGGATAAGTATGGAATACTAACCAAGAAACACTCTGAATAGTTATTTTTGCAAAATATTTTCTATTAACGAATATATCGTCAAAATTAACTTACTTATTCATGAATTTTTCAGTGAACAATGTTACCTGTACACTATATTGCAATAATCGTAACTTGTTGAAAAACTACGACAATTTGTAGAAAATCTCTTTCAATCGTATACAAGTAAATTAAATTCATTGAAACAATAGTAAACGAGTACAAAGACTGAGAAACTAATTAAACGCAAGTACTTGACTATACACGGGTAGCGAAATTAATTTGCGATCTCGAACAATCTTAACGAGCAAAATCGTTTTGAAGGAGCTGGTGCTAAACCTCATCATGGAATAATTGATGTCGATGGTTGCAACAGGATTCATTCCATCATTGTTTTTTCATTTTAATGTATCGTTTCGCTGTCAAAATGAGAGATGTGTGCATTTGTGTTCTGAAGCATTGCGTGATGTTTAATAAATGGATGTATTAAATGTTCCGAGTCAGCTGTGACGTTGGTTCACTCACTTCTGGCTGGATGAATGGCGGACAAAAAGACTCTAGATCTGTGTATAAGTGCTAGTGAAATTACAGGAACATACTGCTTAGAACAGACCATAAGAAGTGTTGCTTCCTTAATAGACTACTTTATAATTACCAACAAATGAAATGAGGAACAGATTAAATAGCAAAACATTAAAAGTGAATACAGGATGATGTATTTCCCGCTGTACAAAAGTATATAGGAATTTTATTAACTAATAACATTTATTATTACTAAATTCCACAAATTCCTCAATTCTAAGAAACGACACTTACTCAAATTTAAGTTCCATAATTGCACAAGCTGAAATAGCTAGGCAATTGTGTTCCACACTTTACTAACAATAAAATAACTTTATGCAAAGCTGTTGCAGATTACTTTACAATAAATATCATGAACAACTTCCTTATGGATAATAATTCTAACACAGCACATATATCCGGCCTTTTAATTTGGAATATTTTATCCCTTCAAGCATTTCGAGGTAAACGTCTAACAACAGAGGTTTTCTATGGTAGCTAAGAATATGGTGATGTTACAGAAGCCAGGCTATAACGTGTTTGTGCACGTGTGCATGTGTGTGTTGGTGGATAACAACAGTATTAGTGTAAGCAGTGCAATGTCCTGCAGTACCGCTGTGCACGTATTCGCACGTACGCGTTAAATAAAACAAGAATTCCCACCGCGGATCATACACATCGAGCGCCTTTGATAGCGTCAATTTATGGGCAGCACTTGAAAGTATCGCGCCTGCAGACTGCTTTTTGAACAAACAAGATCAACAACGCATTTATGCAAACACAAGCGAGAGCTGGTAGCCAAGTGTGTATATATGTACCTGATTATTATCTTGTGGAGTTTTGTGAAACATTCGTGGTGGCTAAAAAGCTATATACACGTTGTATCCATCCATATACAATGTGTGTATATACACGCGCGCGCATGCGTAAACAAACGTTTCAACACTACTTGCAACTGTTAAAATACTAGCCGCAAACACTTGCCGAGATACGAACCAATCTATATACAGGCGAAGTGTGGTATTTCTCAATACCAGATATGGATAAAATACTAGTGAAACACCAGCGCTATGCATATACGAGTAGTTACCGTAGGGGTAATAAATATAGTCTGGCCAAGAAAAATGCACAGAATTTATTGTAAGGTATTTGTGACAGTGGTGAACTATTTGGACTTAAGGTAGTTTCTTGTTCAAAATCAAATCCAAATATAGTAAGTTATGAGAAATAAATTCAAAGATATAACCCTATTTTTTACTCTTAACTAAATTATGATTATTGTCGATCTTGCTTTGTTCTCTTTAAAAATTACTTCATATAGACAAAATACTCAGTGCAAATTAGCTTAAATCATAAAAGCTAACATCATACCTTCCTCTCAAACAATTGGACAAAGTTTACCAGAATTCAGAGTGATGTGCACATGCAAACATATTCATACGAGCACAAACACGAGAGAAATCCAGCGAACGAGGTCCCGTAAGTTTATTAACTAATTAGTGAAAACTATCGTATAAATTATACGGCTATTACACGAACAAGATGCCAGTTCAAATTCTGTTTGAGCCTGTGTGATATTTCAAAGAACTCGCGGGCTGTTTAAACTAAAATGGAAACATCGTAAATTGTTTGTTCTTCCATACGACTAATTGGTGTAGCACTCCGTGAAACTACGTTATATCAAATCATACAAACAACCATATGCCAGCGAGGAGTTTAAATGCAAAACGTTCCACGGCGCCATATCATCCATAATTTTCAACTTAATAACTGTAGATTGCTTTTCAATTTGAACAAATTAAAGATCGTTCATTCCAATTTATGAAGCTTTTGGTTTTTGCTCCTTAATGGCGTGAGAGCCAGTTTCTATAACGTGAATATCACATGGATATTTGCTAGAAAAACTTTTTTAAAATCTTAATTTTTTAAAAATCTTCTTCAATGGTCAATAAAGATTTATATTGAAGAGCAAGTATTTATATTCATTTCTAATTTTTCTCTTGGCTCCTCTAACCGTTGTCGCCCACTGCAGTGTAATATCTCCGAGGAAGCTCTTTTATGGTGAAGTGAAAAAATATTTTCAAAATCCGCTATGAATAAAGTGTTTTCCATGGAAATGTATAGGCTCAACGCTATCTTTGTTTAGTCGCAAGCAGATCTACTTATCTCAAATACACTTCACCACTCAAGAGAATATCTTCACGATGATGGAGGACGTGAGAGGCGAGAGTAAAGACATGGAACACAAGGATTGGGAGAAGCGAGCGGGGAGATGTGGTTGTTCAAAAGGTGCGCGTGTGCGTGTGCCAGTGGCTCGCTCTGTACGACCAAACGACGAAACATATCGGTTTCTCGAGAGCATCTACCCGTTCTCATACGTTGTGGGACAAGAACTGTACAGTATCTACTTCAAGTACCGAGATTGAAGGTGTACGGTGGAAATGTATTTAAAATATCAGTGAATATTGAAAGATTGATCGGGTTATCTTGTCTGGAAATATCCGGATGGAAGAAAATGGCATACTGTGAATTGGAGTAGTGGTGTTATATTTGGTGATGGCATTTCTGATACGGAGATGTGATGGAATTCGAAGGATGATACTAGTGTTTAATTGACTCTTTTGAAATCCTTCAAAATCTGAAGAGACTAATAAATTGTTTTGCGTTGGAGGGTAATATAATTTACAGAGATGTAAATAATTACATTGTTTTTTCAGCTGACTGTTTGTGTTAGTCGAAGTGGATATACTAATTTTTATTTTAGGAGTTTGGAGATGGATGGAATCCACTGGACATATTACAAATATTATTAGGGGCAGCCTAAATAAATAGACACCTACAATACTACGAAAGTATTTGAACATACTGACGAATTAAAGTATATAATGCCATTATTGAAGCATTCTATTTTAGCTACTCATAAATTTAGCATCATCCATTACCATGTTAAAATATACATTGGACAATAAAGTCAGAGAGTAAAATATTTTAACTATCTATTTGTGTGCAATCAACACGTTACGACAACTGGAATAAATGGCATATAGATTGGATATATTGGCTACGGTTTTAGTTTTCATCGATGTATGCATGGACCAATAAAGCATCAGTTATTACCACTTATATATCTGTACAGTCGATAAAACAGACATTAATTATACGAATTTCACATATACCATGTGAGCATACATATGGTAAATCTGTACATACATGTAGTATACATTTATGCTTCAACTATACATGCTAGTAAACTTGTATATATGTGTGTGTGTGTGTATGTAACCTTCGACCAATTCACACTGTTATCTGATTGGTGCATGTTGTAATTACGGGCAACGTGTAATGGATGATGAAGGCTTTATAGCTACCAGATTTGAAATTATGCTCAGGGACACTGTTCCTGACTTCTATGCTCGGCCGGTACGAATACATACGCATTTATATATACAGTGGCCATACTTACAGTCGCTGTTATTTGTACAGGTAATTCAAGATCAATCTGTAAATAATTTATAATCAAGAGCATAGTAATTAAACTGTTACATGTTTATAGAAATAATAATGTATATGAACAAGTTGGCTGTTATAACTGATAATTGGTGGTTCTTACTTTCATATTACAGTCATGTCTTGAGAATGACATGTGTACAATGATATTTTTTTTTAATTTGAAGTCACTTCTCGCTGCAACCAACGTTTTAAAGATACTTATGAACTCTAAGAAGTATATTAATTGAATATAATGATAACCTTCTTCACATATAATGAAAGAAGATGACATCTATTATACCTAACGACAATATAACTAATTATATGCACTTTTACTTCACACATAATATCTAGTGGTGCAATTATGGCTGATGTCATATATGTACAATTGTGCTGGGAAATGAAATTACTGTTGAAATATCCGCTGTTGACGGCGCCACTGTCGCCATTCTATGCTACCATGTATGTAAGTATGTACGTACATGTGTGTATATACATCATGGCACAGTGCAATTAATCGGTAAAATACGCGACGGTTATAACTGCGGAAATAAATTATTCAGAACGATTCGAAAAATAAGCGGGTAATTTTATTTCACACTGGGAAAATTGGACCCCATACAACAACGGTGGCGGCCATCATTTTGTATTTTCTATTCAATAAATAATTGCCTCGTAAATTATCTTTTGCATCAAAACATTCTCTGCACACTATTGCTGACACAATTATGCCAACATGATTCCATTGCAACTACAACAAATATACATATATACATGTATGTATGTATGTATGGACAGTACATTGTACCAACATACATACACACACATCAGCGGAGCCATTACGTATATTACAATATAGTTTTACTCACAACATGCTTCTATTTTATGTCCATATACTTTTTCACAAGTACAATTTAAAAATATTTCATTTTTTTATATAAAGTCTAGTGTTTGTCACATTATTGACAAGGTACATTATTAAAATTGGAATAAAATACAATACTAATATTGTATTTAAATCAAACTCGTGTTTGAAACAATATCAAATATCTTTAATCAAAGATAAATATTCCTAGAAATGGTATTGTGATTTAATTTTGCTGTTTCTGTACGCATTCGTTAAATAACATTCGTGTTTTGTCCCGAGCAGTGTTGCAGTTGAAAACAAAAAACAAACAAACAGTACAACGTAAATGCAGTTCAGAAAGGAATGAAAATTGACATGAATATTAATCATGATATCGTGAGAACAAAAGCATTATTGGATCAACTATAAATTACACAGAGAGAGCGAGAGAGAGAGCATTCGTGGAAAACTAGTAGCAAACATAACGCAACGTTAATGCAACACAACGTAACGTAATGTAAACTGATGCAGGGGAAAACAACATCAATACGATATTGACATTAGTATCAATTGTCTGTGATTGTGTGTTGTTGGCATGACTGAATAATATCACTAGCATTACCTAGTGTATGCTGACCAGCTGTAAGATGATAATTTTTAATAATTTTTTGAGGGAAAATTATAAAATATACTTCCGGGCAGAAGGGTGATCGTTATAAACAATATTTTGAATTTATAATATTGTACATACACACATAAGTTTCTTTTACAACAGGGTTAAATTTATATTTAATATACACAATAAACTATACACTTTCCATCTGCGCAGACGCGATTATGTTATAACCATTTTGTAACATACATACCGGCAAAATATAATATTAGTATACTTATTACCATATTTGCACAGCGCAACTTTACGCATACATATACGATGATAAAATCACCGCGGTGATAAATCATAAGAAATCCTCATTAATCCATAATGATACATATCTGAATGCACACCGCAATGGTTTAAACTTTATTCGTTACTCGCTTGTAATAATCGTCAAACAAACCTTGCCTAGCAAAGTATTATACGGTACAAAATTTCATCTAATCTACCGCTTGTTTATTTCAGCGATATAATTTCATAGTTCTGACATTTAATGCGGATATTCGTACGTATGTAGACAAACTGTTGCACAGTGATATACAGCCACTGAATACTATGTGTCGGTGCAGTAGTCAAGCTAAGATGTTACTAGTAAACTGAATGAAACTGTAAACGTTGATGAAGTTTTTAACCTCTATTATTAGAACATTTAGATTCAGATATGTGTAGAGCCGAGTAAGTGAACAGACAGAACGGTTTCACTTGAAAATAAACAATCGTTATTTACATAAAATTCCTATAAGATACTTCGCTAATTGGACTATAACCGTTTTATATTATACACGAGACCGATGCTTGTCAAACGTTTGCCAATTCTGTTGACATATTTCACAGCAGTGTAGAGGTTATGTTATAGGTTAGTGACGTCAGTAGATGCTTAATACGCATGCGCCTCATTGCCTAGAGAATAGGAGCAAACTTATAATATTATTCTTCTTTATACACTGAAATATTATTGACTGCACAGTTTGAGAAGCACAAGTAGGACGTTATATTAGTACTGCTCAAGTTTAAATGAAAAGCATTACGTATGGAGCCACAATATCGCTGAAGAGACTCTTGCAAGTCTAGTGTTGTTGTTAACTATGTGAAAATTACAACTACACGCAAAGGTAGTTAAAATCTAATTGATAATTATACAGACACAGGTGTTAAAGCATAAAAAAATGTATGTAAATTTGTGCAAATCATGTTTTTATATGTAAATATATGTTTTATTATGTCATAAAATTAGTTTTCTTGCATGCTACTTGCATGCA
>JAGJTL010000037.1:654031-665507 GCA_022063505.1 Calosoma granatense
CGTGTATGTGTGGCTGTGTCAAGCCTACTATGAGAAATACATTTTAATGATATGACTGTTGCATGTCTCGCTAACTAAGGTGATGAAGTTTCTAATTAATAAATATAAAAATTATCAAGCATCTTACTATATTAGTTCTATACTTAAGCGACAATAAAATATTCTAATATCACCCGGAGGCCACAATGAAATGGAGTGAGCTGACAATTTTGTTGCATGGGTAATCACTGGAAAATAATCAGTATAGATATGATTTCAACAATATTCATTTTATTTTGCAATATTTTTCTTTCTTATATTGAATTACCGGTATGAATATTTGATTCGCGTAAAATATTTACACAATTTTCTTCTTTCGCAGAATCATAATGGAAGGAAGAAAAAACAAGATATTGTAATTAGGAAAAATTACAGTAAAGAATGCATAAAACATTCATATGTGTAAACCTAGTAGTTTTTTTTTGATAATATTTCTTTGTAATTTTTCTAACAGAACAAAAGTTTTTAATTTACGTGACGGATATTGAATATCCGGTAAGTAGCAATCGATGATTGTATTCGTGCAGGATGTGAAATAGTATTTTTAATTAGATATCGGTATTCGATAAACAATTAAACTTTTTCCACTAATGCAACATCGATAATTCTCCAACACGCACAAATACAAACACATGCACTATTTTTAGAATTGAGTTAAATTATTTGCTAGCATAGATGTGAAAAAAATGTAGTAATTTAAATTATAGTTTTTCATTAAATAAAGAAAATAGTATTTCATAATTAAATAACAAAAAACAAAGCTATTTTATAAAGAATAAATTGAAATCGTGGAATATTTTCGTGTAATGTGTATGTAATAAATATGTAACATTTTTACATGGATATTATACACGCTTATGAGTTGGATAATTGCAAACTACGCATGAATAATTTCAAAAGAAATATTGAAATTAAAACAATGATCTGTATGAGAAAAATTACAACGGAAATCATTGCACTCAAATACCGGAATGATTTATATCATTATATATTAAATAATATATTATTAATTCATAGTAAAATACTGTTATTAATAATAGTAGAAAAACTAAATTAAATATGATCAGGTACATTCTTGGTATAATTACATACACAGACACAGGCATGGCTACATCCGGAAATTATTGTCAATATTTATTAAAACAAACGGTTAATGTTAAATGAGAAATATCTGCATGGAATAACAAGAAAGATAATTTCATTTTCAATTATTATATAAATATATTCATGTCATTTTTGACATCTTTATATTGAAATACTTCACTTTGAATTAGGATAAAACGAAAAACGTATGAATAATCCGGAGAGAAAGTTGCCAGACCTCGTTCGGATTAACAAAACTTTCGGATTATACAATTATAATGCATGGTATCTATCATCCGAACGTGCTCGGCAAGGTGTTCGGTTTATAGATACCTTATTAAACGATAAACATGTTTCTATAATAATACACAATTTAATTTATACGCAATAACTATAAAATCATTTATTCCAAATAACAAACAAAAAACCTTTCAAATATAAAATGCGGAATAAAGACAGACTTCTGACAAATAAATGTAATTAATTATGAAAAAAATAATGTTGTCGGATTACAGAATGCAGGAGTTCGGATTATGGATACCTCTTTATTCTATTGGGGTGTAGTTATAGTATTATAGAGTAGTTCGGATTATTGATACATAACTGTATTTGGTTTTCCAGGGTTAAATTCGCGAATCGAAAACCTTACAATATCGAAATGAACCTACATTGCTTACCTGTTCCCCTAACATTAATACTGCCCGGACAGATTCGGTACTGTTCGTTTTGATTCGGGATTTAAGTTAAACCCACGTTCTAGAATCCTGGTATAAATTTGACAATTTTTTCTTCTTACTCTGAACATATGTTTTTTTTTCTATTCTGTACTAATGTTCGTCCAAACCAAACGTCTTTGTAAGTACATATAATTTACATTTATTTTAAATTATAGTAATTTAAAATTTCATAGGACATATATTATGTTAGTTAACATTTATTGCACATCTTGCAAGTTGCTAACAAACATGTACCAGTTATTTGCATCCAAATAAAAACTAATGAGACTGTTATACATAAAGATTACATGAAATTATTCAAGGTAAAGAATAAGAGCTTCATTAGAATAGACTAAAACAATGTTCGCGCATAGTTAGATAATTAAAACTACATAATCTTCTTCTACTCACACACGTACGCACGTACATGTATATACAAGTATGGGTATGTAACATGTACACCGTTAAGTATAATTCAAACAGAATTCGCAATTCAACGAAGATTAATTAGTTTAGATCTTGATAGATTCGGGAAGAAAAAAAGTTGAATAACCTACATTGCTTATGAGTTAAATATTAAGAAGTGAAATCCTTCTATCCAAAAATTCTCTATATGATATTCTTATATTCGTTCCACTTACCAACGTTTTTAAATAAACATGTCTTAGAAGTTAAAATACCCTCCAAGTCAAAATAATTTTTAGCTTCATTCAGATTTTAATCTAGATCTTGATACTTGATTATATTTCCAAAATCAACAAAATACAAATGTATTTGAAGCATTGTCACCGAACTTTAATTTTAATTAACTTTATGCATTACTACATCATGTATAAAAAATACAGCATGAAGCGCGGTGCTGTTAAAAATTACTATTAAATGGATCATAAGTTGGTCAACAAATTTATTATCGAATATGTTTCACATAGTTCTCATACACAGCAAGAGCTGGTTTGAAACGGTCATTGCAGATATAGTGGTAGCATTGCTGGGCTGAGGGGGCAGGGTAGTATGTATCGTTGGTTTACTGTGCATTGTGCACGATGGTATATGGCGATATACCGACGATTCTTTACCCTGTCACAAGGCTAACTGTGTCCGTTATTCGAACACGACACTACTCTCTGTGATAACAATATGTAACGCATGATACTCTCTCGCAAAGGGAATAAGAACGATACATACACACGTACGTATGTACATGAACATCTTATAGAGCTAGCGGTACAGACCTAGAATATTTTTCAGATATATCCTGTCTAGACATAGATTTTGAACTGAACCAAAAAAGTATTCAGATATCCCAGTAATGTCTCCAATATTTTTTAAGGATTCATGAAGTAATTCTCTACAGTTACAGATTGAATCAAATTTTATATATTGCTCTAAGATTTGTAGAAATTTATTCCGGCATTATCAAAAAATTTTCGAAAATAATAATTCAATCACCTCGTGAACACATGTCATGATTATCAATAATCAGTGCCTTAACAATCATTCAGTAATACCACACGCATGTGAGTTGTTGTTGATTACGAGCCACTCTATCATTTTGACTAATGCCAACATGATAATCTATTAAACACCAATGTGTATGTATTGCTGTTTCATTTAAGATTTCGTAATACGTTAGCCACAATGATTAGGCAGACTTTATCGGTCAATCTCCGAACATTCAGATGAGATACGTTGTGTATATGTGATTGAGAAATATGCCGTTTGTTGTAGAAATGTTCTCACGATTGTCCAAACCTGTATATACTCGTACGCGTTCGTTCTAAATCATAACACAAATATATATGTATGTACAACTGTTTAAAACTTGCAAGTGTGGACATGAAGAGTGTTGATGCATAGCAGGGAAATACTCGCCACCCAATCAATGATGATTGTGAATGCTATTCAATAATCGGTCGTGATTTTGAATAAAAAATAAAGAGGCACAGCGTCATTTCAACGGCCTGGCCTGATGATAAAAGAAATCACTTGAATTTCAAATGAAGTATTTTCTTGTTTGTTTGTACAATTTTAAAAACGTACCTAATTCACGTCTTTCCGAACAGAGCAATGAATATTTCATCCTATTTTATTTATGCATTAAAACCATTAAAGCCTGCAACATTCGTAAACCGTACGGTCGCCATTTTAACGAATAAACGAACGAACGAACGAGAAACAGCGAACACAATTAACTCTGCTGTCGAGGAAATGGTTTTTAGAACAGGGTATTTTTACATATTTCCAACTGAGGTTGGTATACTGTTTTATATTTTAAAGAGGCTCGTCTGACGTTGATTTCCTTCACATTATTATCTAATATTCCAGAAATACAACAGGCATGGAATACTTAAGGTTACTATTTATTTTATTATTTTTTATTAGTTATAATTACTAAAGTTATTATCTAAAATCATTCCAGACTTGTGATAATATTTAAATACTATACACGCAATACTTCTATGTAACTTCGTAGATAGTACGTAAGTAAAATAGTTCTGTTCATGTTTCAAACTAAATGCTGGACAAACCAATACGTTTACAGAATACAATGCAGTACAATACTCGGTAATATGTGTTGCAACATACTAACCTTTGCCCCACTGGCAGTGATAAATTCGCGGGCGCAATACACTGCCAATGTGCGGAACCTTGCCAATGAAAACAATAGAACGATTAAAGGTGCGTGAGTCAGATATCGTATATGAATAAAAACAACAGACATACACAGTGTGTTTTCCTGGCTTACTTATTGTTACTTATTGCGGTCTCTGTCAAGGTTAGTATTACAATGATGTCTCCGTTAGTACCAACACACTCACACCGTAACATCGCCTAGATGTTTTCAACAAATGCCTAAGTGTATTGTTAAACAATATCAATTAAAACAAATAAAGTGTAGTAATATATGATAGTAACTTGAGGGTTACTAGTAGGGATATTTTTCTAGCTGGGAGGGACATAGAACGTAGTTGCCAAATCTTTTTTCCTGTATTAACATGTACATAACCTGTACTTGAATAAAAACAATAATTATAGAAATACATTAGTGCAATATAGCAACTAATATTTACAAGACAATATATACAATTTCGCAATTATTCAGCAACGAATATCAAGAAAATATTAATTTAAAAGTAAGACAATAGTAAATATGTTTTGAATAACAAAAATTAAATGAATAAAGAGAGCGACAGTGAAGTTTTCATCACGTGTGACAATAAAAAGCAAGAAGAAAGGAAATAATATCTGTTCCATTTCATATACGTATATATTCACGCATGCTTATACAAGCCACGAGAAGCAAGGATGATATTGTTCAATATGATGATATAAAAGGAAAATTGAAAATTTTAAACAACATTTGAAATGAAATGGCACAAGTGCGGGAATATACGAAGGTAAATATACCTTTGGGGAATATACTTACTTTACTGGCAGTTCAATACGATACGAAGATACATACATATACATCCACAAACTTACATATACATGTAGGTAGTTTCATGATTAGTAAATATCACACATATAGGTATTCGTATGTATTTTTACAGTTTGAAATAATAACTATTACTGGTTTTATCTAGATCACATATTTATAAACACAATCAGCCGTATTCATGGCATATTTAGACTAGGTTGAAACCATAAAATAATATTTTCCTTCAAAAGAAACGCAAGGATTATATTTATACATTATGGCAGAAACTCTTCCTTGTAGAATTTCTTTATAATGTGAGGTTATATAATATATAAATATTTAAAATAGCCGGCCCAGTATATCGGCTGTAGGAAATAAATTACACAGACTACAGATATGCGAAGATACTACAGTGCATATACATATACACATAGAGCACCCTGCGATGTATCATAACCAGGCATAGCCGGTAACGTATCTGACACAATAATGTTTTGATTTTATTGTCCGCCATATTACCGTCCATTACGTGTGTTTTATTGGCTGTACACGTATTCAATGCGTTAGTTTTAAACTGTGTTCGAGGCGTTACTCAATATGGCACAAATAACACCGATAAATTATAAACAATGTGTGAGTTCCGAAGCCACGGGTCTATTGAAAATTATCTAAACCAGTAGTAATCAAACAGTCCACCCATACGAGCATTGTACATTTATGCCAAGTTTCTAGAACGATATTTAACTTGAATATTTGACTAAAATGAATAATGTTGAACCTATCCGTGTAGCATTAATGTTATAGGAACAGGTAAGCAATGTTGTTTTGCTTTTGATTTGAAGTTGGACCTCGGCATGAGTTAAAAACATATTTACTACTACTGATATAGCTCCTACTATATGATTCAAATACGTTTTAGATAGTGTACGATAGGGAACATGTGCGTACACACAAATAAAATAAGAATAAAAAGGAGATACATGTCGTATTTATGGACGGGTGTAATTTTTACCTTCAGGATATGTGTGTGTATTATTATCACACATTATTTTCACAGTTTCACTTCCGCATGATGTTATAGACTAGATGATCTATATGTTCTCCATGTTCAGTGCTGGGTTCAGAAGTATAAATGCGTTACGTAAGCTACACGTTGCTACATGTATGAATGAATGAAATAATATTGAATGATTCACAAGGTATTCACAATAGATGGATTTATGTACATGCTTGTGTTGTTTGATTGTATTGTATTGTGAGTATTCCATCGGGTAATTATGTTAACACTTAAGCTTCTATATACCTGTATATATGGATCGTTAAGAGAAATTTATTGATATTTGTTCAGAATATCTTTCTATTTCATCTTGAATAAAAATTGTTGGTAAAATATTACTTCTACATCGAGGTACATCTAGTTTGCATTTCCCAATAAACGTTGTTGTTCTAGTATGAGCCAACACGTTAAAACGTATAAAGTTGCTTCTTTGGCTACCTGAAATACAACATGATCTATGACAGCTTATAATTCTCTACTACAAAGTAAAAATTACTAGTTTTAAATTTAGAAACCAACTACAAGAAGTGTTGTAGATGAAGTTAGACTTGATTAAGAGATCACAGTGTGGAATGCAGTTAAATAGAGTCACACACACGCACACACGTATAACACATAGAGGAAACGAGTGAGTTAGGTTCACATCTGAGTTGAACACTATAAAGAAATCAGATTTACTCCATGTAATGCGTGGGTGTCGGATGTATATGCCGCTCATTTGTATGTGCGACAGGCAACCAGCGAGTGTGCGAATGAAATCTGTGTAAATGTTGAAGACGTGATTATGCAAGTTAGCGTCGCACTGGTTGTGTAGTGGCAGCACTGCTGCTGCTGCTGTTGCTGCTGTTACTAGTGCTATGAAGGTGGATATCTGCTGTAGTGGCACGACTTCTTAGAGAATATTCTGGTTATATTTAATTCGCCAAACGATTGAGACACTCCACAGTGCAATTTAGAAACTTGCTTGCCTGTGACTTTGCGACAACTTGGATCCCAGACCTGAAATTATTTAAATGTGTATGCTGCGTGCATAACCATCCTGCTAGCAGTCATTTATTTGCTTCTTTCTGCAAATACACAGACAGGCAGAGGAGGGAGAGTGCGTGTGTCTAATTCTCAAACTATTTAGCTTACATTAGAAGTTGTAATTAATGTGTTTGTCATCTCACATAACAATAATTTGTTTTCCGAATAAACAAATCAATAAAAAAAACCTAAACCACAATAATAATAAACATTTCTAAAAATAAAATATCCCAAAAATAGAATTACAAACACGCGGCATATAATTATTTTATTCCGACTGACCACAGGAATTTGAAAAAAATGTATTCACATACACATATTTCACAAACCAAAAGAATGTCTGTGGTGTACCGATAAGTAGAAGGTTAATTACCAATGTCTGCGGCATGGTAATTGGTTGTGTATAATTAATTAAAGTAACCGCACGTCACATGATACCCGAGTGCTAGAGTTTAACGGTGTTTGTGACACTTACCAATAACTCGCCGTTCTCATTACACCCACGCATACACCGTTATGGTTGTCATCTGTCTACGGACATGTCTTATATTGTTTACAATGTGATGTTGTAGCACCCTGTATATATGTGCAGTATAGTAGTAATACACTCCTCATTCTGTGTAACTTATTAGCCAGTTTACAATGCTACTATATAGCCATTCTCTTTGAGCCGACTGTAATAAGATTGTAGGTAGTTTCTTAACGTACACCACTGACATACGTGTCGGTACGTGCGGTGAACGTGTACCCCACCCGTGGTTCCATGCTAATTTCTAAACAATCCGCTTTTTACCCATGCCGCTTCCTGTTTCAACACAAATTAAAGCGCCCATTAGCTTGGGTGATTTGTTGAATTGTACATCCACATATGGTAAGGTCTATGATTGAGAGAAAATGAGGAAATGTAGTTATGGTGATGTATATGCGAAGCAAACAGCATAAACAGTACACTGTATGATTATTTAAAGGATATGTTTCATAGTTTCCCTGGCACAAATGACTACGATAATAAGCAAAATAACAAAATAATGATAAACGAAATTTATAATTGTAAATTAAACATGACTTATTACTGACTTCATTTTTATTACATTTAGAAATATTTTAAATCTCTTAACTTTATGTTATTATATTAATATTATGAAATATTTATTTCATAATATATGGAAATATTTTTCTAAAATGTAATTATACAAGCATGAAATTATACACCAAATATAAATATTTGTTTAGTTCAATTATTTCATAATTATTTCTGCATCAATTATTTTAAATATTATCATTTGAAAATGTGTAAAACATGTTGAAGCTTTTGAAAATGTTCACACGTTAAGTGAAATTATTGAACTGTGGCAGATTTTTATCAAATAATATTTTATGGAAATATTATTTCATTTTATCATAAATGTTATTTAACAAATGAACTGTGAAGGAATTTTAGAATATATGATTTCGTCTTCCAGATCTGATAGTTCTAACTATTCAGATGTTCATTAGTTCTCTACAGACAATGAATGGTCGAGGTGAATCTTGTTTACCAAGTGTATGACTGTGGGCCAGGAGGTCAACAGAGTATTGCTGCAACATTCTGTTTATCTATATGTACCTGTGCCTGTGTATACAGGTCTGATCCAGTCTCAGGTCTGTATATTGACTCATTGCGGCGATGTTCACAAACAGATAGTATACACTGACAGTGCTCTGTCTTCAGTGAGTGAACTGTGAGGATGTTAGACCACAGCAGGCGGGCGGAAGTGGATGCAGAAGCGAGAGTAATCTCGACCACCCACACCAATGTATGGCCGCCATTTGTCATACGTACAGCGAACCGATAACCCGACATCTAATGGTGCTCATGGAACCGTAACAAACACATCAACAGCAGCAGCAGCAGCAGCAGCAGCAGCAGCAGTAATAGTAGTAGTAGTAGTAGACCGGCAGATATCAGAAGCTTCTGCCAACTTGAACAGAACGCACACCTTCACTTTCGGCCGATGCACGTAAACACGAACAAATCCCTGTGCTATTACTCAAATAATAGTTAGCAAACAGTACACGCACTTATTATCTGTACACTACTAGCAGTAGTAGTAGTAGTAGTAGGAGGAGGAGTATTAGTACACCAAGTCACTTCCTGATCGCATCCTGCAAGTAGCCTAGCATGCACGTTTAAACTCGCATCATACTCACCAGAATTCGTGATTTAAGATATCCATTAGCTGCCACTCGACTCGCATTATTCGCCACATCGAACTATCCGGCGAAACGAAAGTAAACAACTTTAATACGGTGATTACGGTGCCCAGATTTCATACGTGGCAAAGTAATTTCATCCATAACGCACATGAAAATATGTACGTCATATAAACTCTGACGAAAAATCATCCGTACATGTTTCAATCTAATGTTTATAAGCTCGAGACGCTTTGTTTTCGAACGATAATGGAGTATTTATGAGAAATTTACGAAATTTGATAACCATTCTCGTATGCCTTGCATGTAAAAATTACAAACAATATTTTATAAAAGCAAGTTTAGTTAAAACAGAACTAAAAAGTCAAGAATCACACCACTGAATCTACCGTGTTATATTTTAAATATTTTTCATAAACATTTTCACAACAGAAAGAAGACGATATATTACCGTTAAAAAATTCCCAATCTAGTAGACGATGATGTTGATGTAATAACGAGATTCTATTTTGTTCACAATATTAAAGCAACATGAAAATTAATTTTAAATATATAGAGAGAGTGCACTGGATGCCTGAAGTTATTTAGAAGACGTCGGAGTCTAAACAAGATAAAGAGAACTTTAATGTGGGTTATTGATCGAGGACTCTTTGTTAGATAGATTTAAGAAGTGGTCTCGAACTTCATTTAGAAATAACTACATTATCCAACGCGTAGCTTTGGTAAAAAATCGTCTAACAAAGCAAGCATTGAAAAGAAAATATTATGTAGTAAAATAATAACAATCTATAATGAAAATTCTCGAAGATAAACAAAACCGTCTCGTACACAAAGTGATTTGCCAGTTCTAGTAAATTTTGACAAATGAATTCTAACAAATCTCCCTAGAAAACAAAAATGCTTTTATCTTTAGTCACTACCAGCATTTTTATAAATTCCAACCTGGTTTTCCTAAAGCGACCTATCTTTTGTAACCGGTTTCACGAGTGATTTATACCGGCTAATGAACCGCTGTGTAATCGGATAGTTTTAAATATTCAAATATCAATTAGTAGCTTACGAGAAATGCCAAATCCAATCTAGAAAACATGACATGAAGGGGAATGTAATCTACTGGTGCTGTTTCCTGACTACCACCACCAATGTATCTACAAAAATATCAACCTACATTTTCTGCATACTGTATTTAATTAAAGGGATTTTTATAGTAAGCCTTGGCGATAAGGTAAGGAGTGTTAGGAAATGACATGTACGCGCACATATACAGAGTGACCAACAAATAGTGGAGTTTCATCTTACTGAAATACAAAAGTACTCCAATATAAGTGGACTTCTACAGGCAGAAGGATATTTTAAAGAAGTCTTCTTTTCTACTTTACAAAACCTGATCATTGTTTCTGATTACTCTGTATATGTGATACAGTAGTACAATCGTATACATTAGTAGCGTTTTTTCGTAACAACCTGTACATTTATAATACAATACAAAGGTTTAAACAGTACGAGACTGGTAAGAACACTAACATAACGTAACGCAAATGAACGTAAGGCACTAGTGACTACTCTATAGAAGATAATAGCAAGACGTGTGGCCTCCCGGATAATTGCAATCTCGTGTACGGGGCCATAACTCAGTGTCGTCGGTAAAGGGGTGGACATGCGGGGTCATCATACGGGGGCGCAGTGTGCATAATGCACCCGGCGAGTATAAAACATCGTTTGACTAATGACAACGCTGCAAAGCGGGGGGTAAGGGAGAGGGGAGGATAGATAGATAATGTGTAAGGTAGTGTTCAGGAGAGTTGGAGATAAGAAGATAATAGGTGTACATGTATAGTCGGGTCATCGGCTTCAGAGCTTCTGATATGGGGTATCGAATAAAGGTACCCCGCGGGTGCTAAGCAACCGCGTGCTTTCCTTCTCTCTCTCTCTCTCTCTCTCTCT
>JAGJTL010000037.1:669064-686693 GCA_022063505.1 Calosoma granatense
AAAGAAGAGGAGGAAGAAGAAGAGGAGCAAGAAGAAGATGAGGAGGAAGAAGATGAAACAAGAACAGTAAGTAAAAGAAGAAGAGGAAGAAGATGTGAAGGAAGAAAAAGAAAGAACAACAATAAGAAGAAAAAAAAACAATAAGTAGAAGAAGAGGAGGAGGCAGAAGAAGAAGAAAGAAGAACAATAAGAAGAAAGAAGAAGAAGAAGAAGAAGAAGAAGATTTACTGATTGCAGTTGATGCAACACACGTATGGTTCCGTTATACCACCTGTAGTATTGTCATTAATACCAACGACTAGTTTTGAATAAAAGTAAGCGGGGAACATCCGCTGTGAAATTAGAGACGTGGAAGCTGTAAATTACAGTGTCAAAATTCAATAGAAGCAGATATTAATAACAACACACAGTTGTTTGTACATTGCAATTTGAAATATCTCACAAGCAACCCACAGTGTGAGCGGATATAGATGTTGCAACATTCGGAATCTATGTAATGATAGCCTAGCTACATATATAAACGTCCACACTGTACATATGCTTTAAAAAATAATCAGTAATATGCATCGAATCAAAAGTTCCATATAGTAGAAAATATTTAAAAAATTCATATTAAAAATTTTTAAAAAATAGTTCGCAAAATTTATCATGTGATATCGTAATGAATTTGTTATACAAAATTCAATATTTAGAAGAATTTTAGTTCGTATAGAATTCCTGATATTTGCAACAACAAAAAAACATTTCAAAATATTGAAATATGCAGAGAAATATGCGGATATTTTATATGAAATTATATGTATTTAGGAGTTCTAGAAATAAGAATACACAAAGTTACAGGTTACAAGAGCAAATATGTACAATTACACATACTATACAACTAAATACAGGTTAGGAAATGCGCCATTTAATAACTATGATTTTCCTAAACTACCTGCCATTATGAAAAAGCACCGTAAAATTTACAGACTATCACTAGCAGTTCTCTTGGTAGACAATGGTGTTGTTTTTTGTGACCATCGTCTGTGAGTAACTGAATTACTTAACAGTTAAAAGAAACATTTAGTTTTCGCGTATATAACAATAGTATTACGTGTCACACAGACACACACATACATGGACACGTTGTGGGACACATAATGCGATTTGTAATTATTAAAGAAATAATAGCCACGTTACGTACACACAAGTGTAACGGTCTGTTTTAACAGAGAGACCATCCTTGTAATTATTGTATACTTGTGTATAGTCGCTTCTAATTAACCGGTTAGGTACCCACTTCCGCTGTACATACGTACGTACACGGCTACAGTATCGTACTCCGAAACATTGGTATACCTGTAATCGTACCTTTTATCTCCTTGTAATTGGTACTTTTGTCCGTAGGAATTTTCAGAAGAGACCTTTTCAAGAGCACTGGGCTATTCTGTAGTAAAATAATAAGGATAGAGTTACATAATATCTGGGATCTCTTTTCTTTTTTGAGTGTCCCTGATTTACTTGTAGATTATGTAATGGTTAATATAACTTGTTTATTCCTAAAACAAATTGTGTAGTATTCTTACTGGTTGATACAAGTCGTTTATTCCTAAGACGGACCTGTAGCTGGCCAAGTAATGTAGGATAGATTTCGGCTAAGATTCTCTACTAATTACGCTTGAAACGCGAGTCTGTCTTCTATTATTTTCTAATTTGCATTTGCGCATCGTCTTACACATAAGATTTAATACCCGTGTGTGTGTGTGTGTGTGTGTGTGTAGTGCACAGTTAACGAACTAACGGAACACGAATTAAAAACAAAATTTGTGTGAACCATAGCAAGAGGAACAATGGCCGAATGAATGAACCCAGACAGTGACTTGTACAGGTTAAGTTAGTATATTTAATTTGTTATTTGTCTACGAATCGTAGTTCCTGTTGCAAAAAAACTTATTACAGAAAATTCTTTGTAATATGCCGACAATCTGTATGAATTTCATTAGTAATAACTAAAATCACCGGGTACTGTTTTCTTATTGGACATTGGAGTTATGCTAATTATTAATATAATTTCAAACAGTTATAATAACAATTTTACAGTATGTTTTGTTTCTCATAACTTATAATTAATACTATGATGAAACGTTAAACATGAATGTCTTTGAAATCTGCACATCCTTTTTAGCTGTTCGGCATATTTCTGAAGAGATACTGTTTTTAGATTTATTTATTTCCAAACAAAAATTAATATCAAAACAAATTATCTGTTATTAATGGTATGATAGTCATTAATTTAATGTGCCAATCATGCTATACTGTTAAGACACCTGTCATCATAATTAAGCTTAAATAAAAATATCTGAATATTAACCGGAAGTATAATTAGTACTAGTAAAATATTTGATTTCTTCCGTAATATATAATATATAATTTTGTTTTTTAACTATTGAATAATAAAATGAACATCTTTACACCGCTGTACAGCTGGTATAATTTATTTTCTCTTAAAATTCACAGTTAAAATTGAACAGATTCCCTAAATCATGTTGTTCAAGTCCTTCCCGATACTATCTTAAATAAACCGCTGGCTGTTCGTGCGCGCACGCGCATACTATGTGTGCGCAGGCGCACTTCTATCAGGAATTCATAAGGTCGTACGTCACACAGAAGTCCAGAACCGAGTACAGGAAGTAAAGTGTGACCACAATGAGCTATGGGACTCACGAAGAACAACCATATGCTCAGGTCACTTGGTTGGCCAACGGGTACACACATACACATGGATAAAATATATACACGCTGTTGCACACAAACACACGTAGTATCTGTCGTTATTTCCACGTATAAAACCTGTGTCCTTATTGTAAGCTGAATGAACAGCAGAAAACAACGGATCACGAGTTGATATACACATATATCGTGCAAGCATACCTGTATACACGTACGTACAACGTTTACAATTTACCAAAAGCAACTACGAACACTTTGCGTAGACAAACAACAGCTGTTGGTCAGTGGTGTCTTTGATCCAGATGGTTACATTTCGTTTAAGCGCAATTAAAATATCGGCATCGGTGATGATCAACTTGTTTTGTAAACGCGAGTAGATTACTATTGGAAAATACACAAGAAAATCTTTTAGAATGGAAAGCAAACATGTTCTGGATTAGAATGAAAAGAATATACAAATTTTGTGAAGGAATGTTTGAAGGTTTCTGGTGTAGCAAATGGAATTAAATTTTGAGAATCTCTGGAATCGGATGGTAACAGATGATACATTCAGTTACAGTGGAACGTATAAAAGCAAACGACTGAAGCACAGAAGTAAACGGTAAATGCGTAGTCACTGAAATATCAAAACATGTGATTCTATTGCAGAACTGGGCACACGATGAAACGACGTTATTAAGCGTTTAATTTGTACGGTTTAAAACTGGGAAAAGTTCAGTTTAATTACTCGACAGTACTGTGTGCTGCTGGCTGCAGCTGCACACATACATTCACTCTTCATTTACAGAGTTTTCTCTCTCTGAATGTGTGTGTGTGTATCGAAATACGATACATCCAACGCTTTGTCACTAGTTTTCCTTCTGTCACCATTGCATATCCGAGCAAGTCTGATTCAGATTTTGGATTAATAGTATTTTTAGCAAGCGCGCGAGTAAAATTAAATTATATCCTGTGAAAGTATATCACGATGCACACGGTTTAAGTTTTAATTAATTACGGATTAGACGCGGCGTGCCAATATAAATTGCTCTTGTAAACAGAAGAATTACCGTGGATTGGTTTGGACAGTACGTGTGGGTTATTTCAAATGAAGTTGTTATAATTTTCTTTTTATAGTAAAGTTATATATCTCGGAGCATGTAGCTCAGATATTTATTTAATAAATAAATATACTAAAAAGATTGACAGTATTGTTTTCTTTTAGGAATACCAGAAATATTGAAGCATAATAAACGTCATTGCAATAGAGTCATAACAAGTTTTATTATAATAAAGAATGCATAAAGAAAACTTATGTAATTTTAGTATATTTGTATTTATAAATGTACAGTCACCGTGAGAATCAATTTCACACTTGATAAAATTTATTCTTCGAAATTGAAATCATCGATAAAATGTTTTCTTTAAGCATTCTTCTAACAAGTATTTACGAGTATCTGATTATAAACCAGCTATGAAATAACTGTCAACTTCTTCATCATCATCTCTCTACTATTTTTCCTCATATCTAATTATGTATATTCTTGTTATAAACTTTAATAGAAAAGAGAATAAAACAAAAATCCCGTGAGGATCTATAAAGATCAGATAGAACATAACACAACAGTAAACTATCAATCTATTGATAGTCTTACGCACTATGAAGTATTAGAACGCAACTTTAAACTTAATATCGTACATTTTCATCGTCTATCCACTTCCTGTTGCAGCGTGTGCATTGATTTCTCACGTACGGAGCACATAAAACAAGATATAAATAACGTACACCAAAGCATACGTTACGTTCTCGGCTAAGTTATTAAAGCGATGGAATTTAAGGGTAACGGCAAAATGAAACAAAAACTAGAAGGAACCCGTTCGTACATGTTTGTACGTACAGTAGCGGCGACGTATGTATATAGGTATGTATGTATATTTGCATCGTGCAAGTAGCCAGGTTTATATTGTATTCCGTGTAATATGGTATTATGTTTTACTGAAAGCGTGCGAACGTTACGATCACGAAATAATAATACCGTCAGTCACCCACGCACACACGATTAATGTAATGTGCCTGTAGAGCCGTACTAACCTTCGACTTACCTGTTCGCATACACACAACAGCAGGTACGGACTTTATCAATTGTAAGATTTTAAAGAAGAAATACTTTCCACAAGATTTAGGTAGGATTGTAATACTAATGTTTCAACATACTCATATAAAGGTTTATACTTAGCAAGTATTGGTCTTTAAGTATGTGTTTTGTGTCTCTTTTCCTCTTCTCTTCGCTCCTCTTCCAATTGTGCGCGTTCTCTTACTCTCCAGCTAGATTGCTGGCGCGCGCTCACTAGTTCAGGCGAATGCGAAAGAAAACAACAGAAGATTTATATTTAAAATGCTCCGGTTGCCCGGATTTCTGAAACTAACCGCAACCGTGAATTGAACTCGGCGACGAGACGGAAACAGTTCTGTTATTAAATTTCGTAGTTCGCAGCGCCCGTAATTTTTGCAAAAAGGAAAAAAGGATTCCTGCATTACGATTTCAGTAAGAACTTTCTGCACAAAACTAGCAAGAATTGAAATGCACACAGGATTTGTATTATATGCTGTGTAATCATAACGAAATAAGTGTCAGAACGCATTGTAATAACATTGTAAATAGTCCCACAAATCACGTTATCTTTGAGAAAATACTTTGTAGGGTATAAAATAAAGAAATACTTACACATTTTATGAAAGAATAAATATCGAAATGAATTGTTGATAGTTTCCAAAATAAAATACATACTAAAGATACTATGGAATATTTGTTTCAAATACCACGAGTTTTATATGCGTACATTTAATTTTCGTATGTGTATGTAGTGAATATCTTTCTGAGGGCGCAGGGAGGACAGATATCATTTTATATACGCTACACATATATACATACATACATACATCCATAAAAATACAGAAAAGTAAGCGGACATTTCATAAAAATAAAACCAGATACGTAAAAATAACATTGCAAAAATTTATGGTTACCGTTCATGAAAGTAGGAACTATTTAAAATATATGCTCTATTTTTCCTTGATAAAGATAGAACAGTATTCTCGTAAAGAACAGTCGTAGGAATCTCGTGAAAACAGACCAGTTTAACCTGCATATGTACTGTGAACTAATTGAGTATAAAGAACAATATCCACTTTAAAACAAACAAATTTTAATGCGTTAGTCTGAAAAGTAGATATTAATAATATGAAAATGAATTCATTGTTGTTAAAAAGACTTACCCCTTAAAATTTATATCAACTATTACAGATAATCCAAAGATAATAATGAAAAATATAAATCGGACAAGATCAATATTTCGACGACAAAATATTTATGTATATGCCTGTTGAGCTAGTGCAGAGGTTCTCAGTGAAAAAGAGTGGATGATAGCAAGAGAGCAAACAAGGTCCACTACACATCCATTCTGTTTCGCTCCAGGCAGAAAAGGACGGAATATATTGTGTGAATGAAGCAGAAGAGAGCAAATAGAAGAAAGAGAAGGATGAGAGACACAATGCAAGTAAACTAGAAAGAACCGTTGTCCCGTTACGTGCCTGCCGAAACCGGGAAAGCGGAAATAGGTGTTTGTTTCCGATTCGGAAGTCCACGTCGTGAAGCACGCGGCACTTTCTCACGGGTATCATGTTTTTGAACGCGCCTGTTCAAGGCTGTTCTATTTGCAACACATCTGTGTGCAAAATAAAACGTGAACAACACTAGCAGTAGTAGCAGTAGTAGTAATAGTTAGTACGTCTACTGCTGCCATCTCTTGTCCGTTCAACAGAGCATTCTTGACATTTCACTTGAAGATTAGGTTCGGAAGAATAAGAAGAAGTGTAGGTGTACAAGCGTGGTTATTAACTGGCGCCTGTAATGCAACTGTGATTATAGTAGGGAATAATGAAAGATAAGTGTGTTCGTTTTCCAGCATAATTATATTAGATCGGTGAAACTGATATTGGAATTTTCTTATTTAAACATACACGTTTAACCATGATACAAATAGGAGGTAACTGGTTATAGAATATTAATAGTAGGTTAGGTTGATATCGGCACATACTAGTATCAACCAAACTGTTGATTACAAAGTTAAAATGGCAGGTAAGTAAAACACAATTAATTCTTGAAAAAAACTGTAAGAGATGGTCCATAAAAAGAGATTAAAATCCAGTACACATATAGAATATAAAACTAGCTTGATGCAGAATTCAGTAGCAATATATACTGGCGTAGGTTATAATGAGTATCTTCCCACAAACTTATATTTTTACTTGATCTAACTTTAATCTAGAATCAAGTATGCACACACACACGTACATGTACTAATGCTCACTGAACGTATATATGTGTTTGTGTGAGATACCAGGCGAACCATCTTCCTCGCATATATTTCAATGTCGACGAAGCCAGTTTCCGGATCACGTACGCGGCCCGATAACGCATCGTCGAGTACAGCTATCTAACAACCAACAGACATACACACAGGCGGCAAAATAGAATAAATAATGCAACATTGCAAGCTGCTGCCTGTTCACATACATACACACACATGTATCTATTGATATGTGTGTGTGTTATGTAAAACTGGTATTGACCGATACGGTTCCAGAGATAAGGATTATTCCTATAATGCAGTTCATTATGGAGTCTCCGTATGTAAAAACACAACATATAACGGTACACAACTTCTGCCCGTGGGTGTAAGTGTGTGTGTGTGCACTATGCACTGGTTTCCAATCAGCAGATCCATATCTAGTAAGCGTTGGACCCTCCAGGACTACCGTATACCGATGGTGCTCTGCCCCCGCTGCCTCTACTCTACGATGACGGTTTATATAAATCAGCTGTAACTCTTACTTCATAACTTTTACTTACTATGCAAGTAATATCTGGTCTCTTCCCAGTGTCGGAATAAAATAAAACGATGGATGATGATGTTGGAAGATTGTTGGCGGTATAGTAGATGTGTGATTTTCTCTCTGTGTACGTTAGGAATTTACATCCCGTTACATTTGTAAATCAAAACTGTCTCCTGGGTGCATTTTCCCAACTACAGATTATCGATACAGGTAGCGTTTATTTGTTGTTTGTATGAGGTGAATTATACTTCATGTGATTCATGTTATTACAATCACTCGTAAATATCCGACGTGTGTGAATTACATTGATTAGCAAAGTCTGATCAGCAAGTAAACAACAATGAAATATGCTTAGAAAAAATATCTAACGTTGTACTTGATTCTAACGTCCACTGTTATATCTTACTGAATTTTAGAATCAACAGATTATATTACATTTTAATTTAATCCAGAAAAGGATTAAAGAAACTACAATTTCTAATTTGGAAAAAAATTATTCTGAAATAGCCGTAAGAAGATGTCGAACGTATAAACAAATTCGTTCTTAGTATCATATTAAAATAATTAGCATTTCTCATGCTAGAACGGAAATGGAATAACAAGTTAATAGTAATAAAATATCATCTGGATGTGTGCGTGTGTGTATACAGTAGTATTAGTAACGTTAAATACATCTGATAATCATGGGAGGCAGAGCAATTTACGAGTTATCAAACAAGAAGTATTTACTTGCGCAAAGTGTCGTTCTGCTCTACATATAACTAGCAGTTATCACTTATTTCTATCAGTGTCAGTTTCCTGTCATCAATGAATTGATTTCTAATGTTTCAGATACATAAAATCCATCAGAGAAATAAACTGGCTGGATCCATACGCAGTCGGGCAGGAAATACCAGTGTTTTACGTGAAGAAAATAGGCCATGGCCGTGAAAACACCGTTAAAAATATCTGTACATTACAGCGGCATTACTTCACGCCATTATTTCTCTCTCCAGCATAGCTGGATAGATAAAAATCCGCTTTGTCGTAACTAAATTGCGTTATTAACATAGTTTAAAAACATGATCATGTTTTCAGATAAACTACATGAATAATTAGATGAGGAGGTGATTTTGTAATACTCGTGTAGCTTGGGAAAATGTATTAGTAAAAATATATAAAAACAGGTTATTCATAATGTTTTAATGGTGGTTTAGATTGTATATTTCACATGAAAAATATGTATCATCATTTACTTGTAAGCTTACTAACAAATGAAACGTAAATGTCATATAAAATAATCGAGTGATTTAACACAAATAAAATTATTTTCAAAACACAAGATACTCTCTCATAATATTCATCGGTACCTATATCAATACTATGATCAATCATGTATACGGTATAAATGACAACTTGCAAGTTAATTAAGTCAATTAGAAAAATCCGCAGAACAAAACTGTGACGGCTGCCATCGCAGATGACGGAACTGCACGCAATGAACGTATCGTAGCGATGAAAGAATGCAGAGGATTGATTATATCAGCGAATGAATAGCTTATAATAAGCGAATAATTAGCACATACAGCGTAATTACCATAATTATTAATTTATTACAATGCCACGCGCTGCGGGCGATCAGGACAGTATTTAACTTGTGCATATAGCATGGGCTTGAACTGGTTCATACTTGCATAGAATTGTAGAAAGATACAACTAATAAAAACAAATGATGAATTTATTAACAGAAATACTGAGTAACAGAAGATTACTTAATGTGAATGATACCTGAAGAATTTTCATGTATGATCTCATAGTGTTCTTTCACAGGTCTACCCTTCTTATCCTACTGTTCAATTCCTCAAGCTATTTTAGATGCAGATTACTGAACTTTTAACAAAACTATAATGAAACAGCATTTATAACATAATCACAATGCGTGCATATTGTATGACAAGGGAAGGAGGGTTGTAGGAGAAATAGGATGATATCTACACAAGCAGCTATAGTTGTAATATGCCGCCGATATATCCGCGTGGCGCTGCTGTACTTGCCACACCCCATGCCAGGAGCCATGGTACTGGGTAATCTACGCGTTCTGCTACTAGAAACCCGCACTTACGACTATTAAAACGTACACGATTACCTTTTGTCATTGCTTTATTGTGTTAACAATAGCTGGTCGTCTCTTTCGCGTGCATTGAACCTGACACACACTGTGTTATTTCAACGTTGAGCATGCGAGGGAATAATGATGTATTGTCGAAACAACAGCATATGATTCACGACAAGATGAAACAAGCACACAACACACACAGAATACCTTCTATCTATCTACATATATGTATATGTGAATTAACTACGCACAGTATGTATGTTACGCACAATAGAACTTCTGTTACTAAATGTAGATAATCATACATGGTGGAATTGGTGGGATTTTAGCAAGATTTAATAACGATAACTACCTTATTCACTAGCTAAGTATTTCATGCCAGCTTCCTAAGATGAGGTTCAATATTATACCGTGATCCAAAACGAACAATATGAATCAGTCAAGACGCATTAATGTTATGGAAAATCAACATTTTTCAATTTAATATTTAAGTTGAACTTTCTTCTAGAAACTGGGAATCAATCAAAGAATTTCTCAATTGATTTGATAATGATAATGTGAAATAAAGTTGTATATGTAAGTTCAAGATTCAGATAAATGTGATCATAAAATAAAATTTCTTACAACGGAAACACACAAGTACACTTAAATGCAACACAACTTATTCTATACTTACAATTACAAATAATTTTATCAGTAATATACATAAACTTGCACCTATTAATTTAGTTTATTCTCGCAGTACAAGTTTCCACCCGTATCGAGATAATTTCAACCGGAAATCTGTAAATAACGACACTTTATAATGTAAATAAAAAACTAACAATTGCATCTTCGTATAATACCTACACACACTTAACGGACTGTGGATATTAATAAACTTCATTAGCTGTGGGTGTCGTCGTTTGCGTGCAAGCGTCGTGTACTTCTTCTAGGTTATGCATGTGTCAAATAAAACATGTGTATTTACAAGGTGGATGCGCGCGCACACACACACACACACACAGTAGTTAAGCGGATGTTCCCGTCGTGAATAGCTTGAAGATGTGTGCACGAGTCAACGTCGTTCGATGGCGGGCGAAATGCCCTTATTAAGTTCATTCACGGCACGTTAACTATAACTGACTCGTGTAATGGCAGGTGTTCGACCCTCCTGACGGGAGACAATCAAAGTTCATTGATTGGAAAGACCGCACCAGCATATAACTAATCCGGTTAGACGTTCATCTTTACAAAGAACGTGCGCGCACAAGTTCAAACCTGTCTCTGTCTGCTAATAGTAGTGGTTGGTGTAAGTGTGTGCGGTCAAATGTAAGTTTGTAGGAATGTTTAGAGTAATAAAGGGCAAGTAAAATATGTTGCTTAAGATTTAACCAAATATTTATAATGAACATTTAGTATTTTAGTAAGTAATATTATTATTCCTATGGATTCACAGAAAACAAGACCTATAATTCACAACAGTAATGTCTTGTCTGGCAGTTACAGATTGAGAAAAATATTTGTACAAAATAAATAAAGTGAATTAATTACTTGTTTTATTAACTTGACAATGTCTGTCTACGCTCTCTTGCTGTTTGTATAAAACTTGTTGAATTAATAATACAAAAAAACACAGAATTCCGCCGCCTCCTTCATAACAATATTTTTAATTACCTGTCCAGTGCACAAGTGGAATAAGTCAACGAAGTAAACACGCACATTACAAAAAATACTTCCAACATCGTTATAGAGGTGTAACTATTAACATGTTAAGTTGAAAAAAGTAAAAACGTTCGTTTCTCATAAAACTAGTAACTTAATTAAATAAATCAACGTCTAGTATGCGTCCAATTAAAGCAAGTTGTGAATTTTTACAATGAGCAAGTGAGAGGGAAAACGTGTTTGAATATTCACACGATATTCTGTATGCGCATGTTGCTGTATCTAATCGTATAAGTGAGATTATTTAACTGAAACTATATACATACATGTGTGTGTACTTGTATTTTAGAACGGTTAGTTTTATCTCTAGTATAATTCAAATGTACTTCTAGTATTTTCAGTAATGTTTAGCTTCAAATTAACAGTGCTGAGCTAAAACTGATTAAATATTACAAACTACATGCATATGTTTCTTAAAAACACAATTGTATAACATATATTCATTTGTAAATTAAATAATATTACGAAAACCAATAATAAAAAATATATAAGACCTTACAGAAATACATCACAATCACACAAATCATAATAAATTAATACTAAATACAGTACTTGTAACCAAATAATAATTTATTTCTGATTCACAGAAATAAACCGTTAGTTTAAGGCCCGTTAATTTTGAATATTGTCAACCGAAAAAGTACCAGAATTTATTAAAATTAATGAGAGATTTAAAATATTTGTAAACTTACATTAACTGTTTCTAGTACATTTATATAACTTGTTACAATCAGGATAAAATATGTTTTATTCCAAGCAAACGGACAGTCACGCACAATTAATCTATTATAAAATGCCGTGCACACATATATCATTCATATGATCCGAGTGTTTCTTCCAATACACAAGCGTCTGACACTGTATAAATGTACTAAATCAAATGACTTTTTTCCCCGACGAGCTGTAGGTGCATATCCAAACGAACTGTCAGTGTTGATAGATTTATCTGGCTTGTATCGAATGTACGTTGGTTCATATTGCACACTTCTTTAAAATGACAACATGGTTCCCGTTAGAGTTGGAATATCTTTGTGTATTAATAATAAATCATACAAGGGATCGAGTTTAGTCCAAGCATGGCACACCGAGAGACAGAAAGAGAGAGAGAGAGAGAGAGAAGGAAGATAGGATGAAAGAGAAAACTAAAGGAAATGAAAGATACACGTGAATAGGAAGAACAACGAAGGAACACACTGGGATACACGGAGAGAGGACGTGGATGATGAACTGTATATGTGTAAGGAGACAGGTGACCAGCAGAAAAACCGTGTTACATATAAAATATCCAACCAGAAGTCACGACCCAACGGATCTGCAGGGGAAGCCCAATACGTAGACAAAGGATGAAGAGGAGAGATGTGCAGTCCTTCGGAACCAGTAGCACACAAACTATGTCTTCAATCACTTTTGTATCCAACAATATACCATTCCATATTTCAATATGTGTAAATGTATTTAAATATTGCAACAATATATGACAAGTATTAAATAATACAAATATCAGCTTGTCATTGAAATATATCTCATAAGTTAGAGCTTATAAATAAGTAGTTTTTATGTATGATGCTATTTTAAAGACGTATTTCTATACTATGCTTTGACTATACGATACACAACATTCTTTTCAAATATCTTCTTTCATTTATAAAACGTGCATAGAACGGATGAGGTTACTTTGACTCGCTCGCTATGTTATTGAGTGAACAAGATCAGTGGATCTTTGGTGACTGCTGTTCTATGTAGAAGCTTATATAGCAACCGGTCACGTGCTCATCTGTGGTGCAATTTACAAACAATAGATCAACTGTGCTTGGCCCCTAACCTAGCGCAAACATGCTCGGCATGCAGTAGCCATTGTTACCCACACTCCTGCACTGTGGAACAGTCCACACAGTCACCGTCTCAGACATCCACCCAAAACCCCAGTCATGTAAATTCTATTACAGGACTTCAATATACACACACATATACATACATGGACGAGACATTGTCATTGGTTGGCCAATCCCAAGTAGTTGTGACAGTGTTAGTAGCAGACAAGATACAACATGCAATCAGTGAGCGAAATAACTAGAGAATTAGTAGAACTAGTCTTGTTCAAATGGCCAACTACTAAACAAAAAATCACAGCATTGATTTTCAATGTCTTATAGGACAAAGAGAAGAGAATGGTAGATTTGTTAAGAGATATGAGCTACATATAAGAATAAGTTTCATGTAGAATGCTCCTGTACGGAATATTACTTAACTACACCACTGGACTAATCTTATTATATAAAAGAAACCCGTGCACTAACTTAATACTGTGCAAAACCCGACGGAGTATTGAGAAAAACGAAAGTAATTTCAAGAGCAACGTTATCTGCAATGTCACGACTTATTTGTCAGTGTCATAGAATTCTTTCCATTGTAACTGGTAAATGCGATGGCATTGCAAAACCCCTACGGCAATGGACGGAGAGAGCCGGTCTCTGTTGATAGAGACGTATATTAAACGGACAGAGAAGACAATGCAAGGGGGAGCGTGTAAAATTAGCAAATAGCGCACACGACAATGTGCGTACGACAAAAGATCATGAATCTCTGCTTAATGCGGCACAACCAACGAACCAACCATTGTCAACGGTGTTGAATAGTGTCTGTACCGAGTAAAACGAGCAAAATTAAAAGTCCCACCACTCCGTGACGACTACTACTGTGTGAAACATCTTCGTTACAATAGAGTGCAGCACGGTACGTATTCAATGCAACGCAGCAGCAGCACGCACATACAACAGTGAGGTTATGTAATAGAACATGTTATTACCTGCGTGTCTTTGTACTGGTCCAGATTACTCGGTAATGTGAGCAATGTTGTGTACATCACGCTAGTAGACAGTACAGAGTGCAAGTGAACTCATGGGTGCACCATCAAAAGTGAAAGGACATTGCCACCAGTCGTACAACGGCGGCTGGCTGGTAAATAATTAATATTTACATTTATCATGTCATCGACACAGCGTGATGACAAATTGCCGTTATGTAATACACAAGAACATATATGTATACAGACACTGGCGAATAATAATAGTCGCACAAAGAAACACATGTTCTGTCTTGTTCTATTCGGCGAAAAGTGATCCATAATGAGCAAGCACAAACGTGTTTGACATAACCTAACGATCTGCGAAACGTTTAGAATGTTTGTGTTCTTTCATTATAGGAATACGGGATATTGTAATGTATGTACCATGTACACACAATGTTATTCTACATACATACACACGGTGTAAATGTACATACGTGTCTGTTTGCAAATGAAACGAAGATAAATAAAAGGTACGCAACACAGGTTAGATGTTAACAGAATGATTTCTTTCCGAAATTGCGTACAAAAGGGTTAATTTATGTATTGTGTAGGTGTCGGTGACGAATTGTGCCTTTTGAAAGAGATAGGGTTCCAAAGAATAACACTTTTGTACGAAGATACAAAGAAAATACGTGAAAGGATACCCTGATATTTATTTTTACAGTAAAATACGTTTGTTCTTATTTAAAACAACTTTCCAAGTAACGGGATGATAATTTTCTTCGTAAATGTTAAAACAAATAGTGAAAACTAATATGTAATTTAATAGATACGTGTTGATGAAATGTAGCATTATGGTGACGTGGCATGACGTAGAGTTGCGCAGAGGAAATTGATTTTATAGTTGTATAAAACATGTTAAATGAAAACTGACCGACGGCTATTCCAAGCAGATTACTACAAAGCGGCTTACCAGTCACATTAACATTACACGTCACCATTTTGTACGCGGATTTACGGGGTGGATTACGTTTACGAGATTCTGATAAGGCGTGCACTGGAACTGTAGAATTGAATTCATTTAGAAACGGAGATACCGACTAAATGGTATAGACATGAAGACATTTCGTTTTGTATTTTACAGTAGCAGCAGCTACTGTTTCGCTACAAATGGCGATCGTATCACGTAGCACCAGTACGGACATCTATGTGCTATTTACTGGAATATCATCAGCGATAAATGCCTGGCCGTTTTAAACTGAGACATAACTTAACCAATAAATACAGAACCAGTATTCGAGTTTTACGATATCTAATCCATATAAGAATCAACAATATTCTTGCAGATGTAAGAGACGCTTATTCAGCAGCAGCAGTGAGAAAAGTAAGACTGCAGAGGTGTCTAAAGAATCCACAGTTTTTCTTCATTTACTTTTTTTGTTAAATATCAGTGTCACATAATTCACTCCCGAATTTTTTTGTGTTCCACTTGACTTGGTCTTTTTCTTTAGCGTCGTTGGTAAAAAATATCTGAAGACGCAGTTCGTCGCTTTGCGTGGTAAGACGTTAAGGACACACATACATACACACACACACAATGTGGGTGTGCATGCGTGTGTGTGGGTAATATAGGGATACATATACTGGCGAAGCACTCTGAGTAATAAGGTATTGTCATGTTTAACTTTTGTGGTGTTTTTAGAACGTGTTCTATTGTCGTTCAAACATCGCATTTCGTTCAGTAAATAGAGAATTTCAGTGTGCTCCGTCGATAAATATTTGTAATGTGTGTGCATGTGTGTGTGCGTATGTGTGGTCTGCAGAATGGTTAAAATACACAAAAGAAATTATATTACGTTCAGCAAACACGAACATGTTTGTGTATCCAGAACCGACATTGACTCCTTACTTCTATACTATGTCTTCTTCTCCTTCTCCGACGTCGTTGTACTACAATCATTCTAAGGTCAGAGGTTACGGTAATCTTAGTGGTTAAAGTGTGTACCTCTGTGATGTGATATTATTTATCGTAGTGATTGATCTAGGAAAATTATAATATTACATTAAACCTTTTGTACGAGAAACACTAGACTGTACATAAACAATACTGTTTGAAAATTTACGACACATTCATTACGGCTTGTGTAAACACGAGGATAGATTTAAAGTAACACTAATTTTCTGAACAGTTATGACGACAATTCTAAATCATTCGCAGAACGCTAAGGCCTACACACAATTACACATACAAACACACACAGGCAGTGAGAGGTAGATTACAGGCAGAGACCCGGGTACCAGTACAGTGCTCTCAAGTTAGCAACGAGCGACAGTATTACGCTGTTACATATATGGCCGACGTGCGTGGGTACAGGTCAAGAAATAAGGTGATGAAGTAAAGGAAGATAGGAAACTATAGATAAACGTGTGTACTGTTATACAATAAATAATTCCATTGTAAGCACAAGCCGTCAGCGTAATTCTGACGCATATGATTTTTATATACGCACATATAATATATATTATATAACGTTTGATTGTTGCTGTAACTAATTTATGCCACTGGTCAAAGATTGATGCATCTTATATAAGGTAGCGAGTGAGATTTTTCCTCCAACACAAATGATTACGTTTCACGGGAAATAAGGAAGAAGGTTATAAATCAGAATTGTTTACTACATAATATCGATAGGCGCCATATTTGTCCCATTATCATATACATAGTTATATAACTGGACATGTAAAATACTAGGTACTTAGTTGCCAAGACACAGTTGTTGTACATCTATATGAGATTTTAAACTTACAGAATTATATATAGCACATAATACACTGTTTACTTCATCATTAAATAATTCTTGAAGAAAAATAAAATTAAAAAACGGGTGGGTGGTTTACTGCTATTAAGTAACCTATATTACTGAACTACGTGACGTAGAACATAACCATGAAAATATACGTAGCATATCAGAAAATTAATACCGAGTAAATCACAGGGCGGTCTATAATTTTCATTGGAAAATCATATTTAAATACTTCGGGGTCTACTGCCTTTTTCCCACGTGGTAATTTAAATTTTAAACGTTCTTAAATGTGATATGCAACTGGGCAACTCCCTCGGTTTAGCTAAAATAATTGTGGTTGAAGTGAATCGTCGTATAATCGCATTTTACAAATTACACTTGAACACTACGGTTTCGCCTGTTTTTTTTTTTGCACATTCTGCAATATTTCATCTTGACACGTTGCATTGTGGTTAAAGCCCTTTTCAACCGAGCTCCGGAATAAATCAACTCGACCATAACAGTTATATTTTTAGTAAATGTGTTTCTTTTTGTCATATATATTACGTACCTTTTAACTACTTGTTTTTATTGACAAAAAACTAAATGTTTTTACTTTAAGTTCCACGTTACATTTCTAAGTCCTTTTTATATTATTCAACTCAAGTTCATAA
>JAGJTL010000037.1:692543-731717 GCA_022063505.1 Calosoma granatense
AAACCTTACAATATCATATTTATCCCTATTGTAGCATTAATGTTATGCGGACAGATAAGGAACGTAATTTCGCTTCAATATTGTTCATTTAAAGATTCAAGAATCTCAGCCTAGGAATATTAAAAATAATCTAAATAATATTTGTCAAAATAATAATTCCTGCGATAGACATATTACTTCAAATTAATTATCTACGATTTCATTATTTAGATAAAACGACAGTAACACTGATAAATACCTAGATGTATTGCTATTTAGACGCAAGTAACTTCACATGGAATGAAAAATATCCGTGCTATTTCGCCGCGCACTAGATTTATTTACTGTAAATTGCACTATATATTAATAGTGACGTGTATGTAAAATTATTTCCTTTATCGATATATATTCTTTGCATGAAATTGCTTCATAAATACTTCCTTATAATGGATTAGTGTCTGGGATTTTGCTAAAGAAAGTGTACAAGCTTTATGAGATGTCAAGTAAGTAGAATAATTATAAATTGTCATGCAATCATTTTCTCATATTTCTTTCTTTTCGCAGTTTTTTTAACATTCATCGGCACAGACAGATAGTACGGGGAAAATCAAGAAAAGAACGATGTTTTATGTGACGCATTAAACATAAAAATAAAGTACTGGAATTAAGTGTCGTCTAGACTAGGTGTTGTAATATAGACAGCAATAAACTTCAAGTTCAAAGATTCTTAAGGCTTGACATGTAAATCTGTCTGCACTGTCCTTGCTTGAAATATAATTTCAAAATCCGTAAAAACACAAAAAGTCTTAAAGAAATAAATGAAATTGAAAAGTTGCTCGTTTAAGTATTCGCCGTGATTGTTTATCGAATTATTTTTTCTGAGTGTTGTTAATTTATAATTTACAATATTTTAAATTCTACTTACTGTCGAATATACAATGTTACTAGTACAGTATTTTTTTTCAACTTCTTGCTAAATAAATCATGTTATCTTGTCATGTATAAGACAATAATTGATACAGAATAAACTTGCATAGTTTTAATTACGTCATCCTTTAATATACTTCAGTCATTTCACTCATAAGTTGATAATGTTACTTTGCCATGGTTAAATGAACATACGTGCGTCATTTCTACAATGTATATGTAAAAGTGTGTACTTTGAATTGAGATTGCTGTTAGACGCAACACGATATTAATTCTTCGCAACAACACAAGAGAGTGAACTGGTTTGTTGTTGGTTGGCGTCAGTTGTTACTAACCCAGTATGCAGTCCATCTTTGCACACACAAACGCATGTCTTCTGTCCAGTGAAACGTGTTCAGCTTACTTGCTCTAGATCAGAGTGACCTATGAACTCGCGTTAGACATGCGTCAAAGTTGTACGTGTGCGTGCATACGAATAAAAAATAGCTGGGATGATGTGCATATTTGTCAGAGGTATGTTGGCTTCAGCAAAGCGAAGCGCACGCCGACTATTTTTTCAATACAAGTCCAGTCGATGGTACAAAACAATTCTTCATTTAGATATTGTTTTAACAAAGAAATAATAGACAGTCGAAATTAACTGTATTGTCTTTTGTATATGTAATGATGTGTTTACGAATAATGTTTCATTTTGTGTGGTGCTGAATAAGACATCAATTGTTTTTACAAACAAAAGATGATTTTTATTCTGTGAGTAAAACAGTAGATATTACTAAGTACATGTATGAAAAACAAGTAAGTGTTGTTCAACAAATATTCAAAGTTTAACCAGAAATACGTTAACTAACAGAAATCCATCCGATGTCATTGACCTCCCGCCTACTGTATGCCCGGTTGCCTAAGCATGTTCGGCTGGTTGTCTATCTTCAGAATCCCAAGAGGTAACGTTAGAAATTACAGTGTCGAAATGAACAATTTAGCACGAAGCAAATGCTGTCGAACATTCGTCTTGAGTGTTCAACGCGCGACACATTTCTTACGACACAAATCTTCGTACTTTGAGGGCAATATCTCACACCGGCCGTGTACGAATAAAGAACGATTCCAATTCAACGGAATGACGGGAATAAATTTAATTCGACCGACGTGCACACAGTGCAGTACTAACGGGGCGGTAGTGGGTGAGGTGCAGGGAATTCGAGATACAATTTTATTATTTTTTAGCTCAGAATTAGCATGAAGCATTTTTAGATAAAATTAGCTTTCTTGTATAAATCTTACATGTACATGTATGTATAAAAATTATATATGTGAGTGTGTATATATGCCTTTTGTATATTATTATACACTGTCGTGTATGTGTCTATATACATACATGTATATATTTCTGTGTATATGTGTGTGTACTTGTATGAATGGACCTGTATGTACATGTCTACCGCTGTGTTAGTCTATACATATATATGTTATTAACATTTGTACACATATAGAGTTATGTAAACATACTTATACCTGTTACAAGTCTTTGCACTCGTAATATTATGTGAACTGTTCCACTCCGTACGTTAAATAACAAACATTTCCGAAAATATACACTTGAGAAAAGTTCAACGAACGAAGCGGACTGTAATAATTTGTAATTTACTAAAATTGTTTAAAATATCCAAGACTATTAGCTAATTAAATGTGTGGAATAAAAAGCAGGTAAAATATTTTTAATATCATTACGTTCATAACGACATAACTTAAGAGATGATCTCATATTAATATACATATTTAATGTTAAGTATTTTATATCATGTATTAGTAATATTTAGTTATCCTTAACATATTCTGCATTTTAATCCGATTGTTTATTCTCACAGAGATTAGAGATACTAATCGTATCAGCTATGAAATAAACAGTTCACAGTTCACTAGTTTAATCAGAAGAAGAACAGAATCTTTCACAGAAAAAAAATCTTCGGATCACTGATCAAACTGTATTATTTCACTGTAAAGAAACAAAACACTGCCTACCTTGATAATGATTTGTCATACAATGTACTTACAACGATCACGTAACCAATCAAATTAGTGTATCGCGCCACTACGCATACCAACGTTACACAACGAAAAAAACAAATTACTGACAAATTAATGGGCACTTTAGTTTTATTACGACGTTATAGTAACGTTGAATTATTGTTTGTAGTTAATTAGTAATTACTTTCGCTTCTAACGTATGAATGTGTAAAATACATGTATAATTGTAACTAGGGAACGATAATTTCTAATTACTTGTTTAAAAATGATAATTACAAAAAGTAAAGTAACACTTTTATGCACGGTAGCGGGTTGTTTTCATTTAAAACAGGTGTTAATTTTAATTACAAACAAATATATGTATACATTGTTCTAATTTCAATCATATGTACTTTATACTTTTAGCACAGAGTGTACAGTTTACTTGTATATATCGTGCTGTAAGGCAATGTATGTCGATTATGTTACTAATTATTCGTATCATAATTTACAAAAGTGTTAGTTGTCTTATATTGTCAATTTCAACCTGACAGCATAATACACTCTGTCGGCTTAATTTTTACATAATAATAACTGCAGGTACATACATACATCGTTATTATGAACACACACACACACACATACGTGAAAGAATAAAAATGTGAACCCTTGCGAAATAGCCGGCAGGCGATAACGCTTAAATATGAAGTTATATTTAATGCATACTGCATACACGCAACACACAACTCCTCGATCATCATTTATGCTCCACGATGTGTACAGTGCAATAAAACTATACACACGGTACATGTACTGACAGGTATGCTTTTGTACACATGCTCCCTTTAAAGTCTGCACGCCGCATAGGAACATCTTCATTTTATATAATTGCTAAAGAAACAACACATAGCTCCATACATTATATGCTTTAGATGAGCACAGAGATTTATTATACAATATATGTATGAACAAAACTGAAGTAGTTTAGTATAAATACAGTTTTTAATATTAAAATATACATTGTCCCTTGATAAAACGATAGACAATAGTATTTAAATAAAACAAAATACGAAATATTTAAGTAAAATATTAAAACAAATGTATTTATACATGTACAGATGTTAAGTACCTCAAAATATAGAGCAATTTAATGGCTTCTACAATAGATGGCGTTGAGCTAAATAGTTTTGTATTGATAGATTTGTGCCGATAGCGCTATATAATAATAAATGAACATTTCGGTTGAATGATTTGAATAATCTGCATTAGATCTAGATTACATTAATGTTGGATGTGGTGTTTGCAGTGAGGAGAAATAAAGTCGGTAATTAAAAACGGAATAACTAATTCAAGTGTTTGTACAAGATCTCCACCGCGGTGAGCTGGAGTGTTTCTACGCCAGGGAAATGGATTTCAGCGTCTAGAATTCGCACTTTAACACGCATCACTGCTTGTCAATACTCTTGGTGATTTTTGTATTCCATTATTTGTTCAAGAATAAATGGAAGCAAATATTCACTGAATTAGAGACAGAAAAAATTCTAGCAACAAAAGAAACAGAAATTCCTCTCTTATTGAACTGAAACCGTTTGGAATATTCGATTTAAAAGGTTAATTAACTGTTTTTTTTTCTTCAAAGATAATTACCAAAATCCTTATATGCCGCGGAATAAATTTTACAGAAGCAAATAGTACGTGAGTATCAATAGGAGAGGAAAGTATTCAATTTATTTAATTGCGTGTGTTGAATGCATTTATGCATACGTAGCAAACTGCGTATAATTGCAATTGGTCACAGCTATTGCTGTACACACAACTTCCAAGTTCATTTCGTTTTCAAATGAATCTGATTGTAAATGCGAAACTGTAATTGTTATTCGCTTTCTTTGTCCATTATGCATGCTATTTATTCGGTGAATTCGAACTCTGTGTCAATTCCAAGGAAATTCAGTTAGTAGTTTTATGCGTATCAAGTTTAATCCTGTATACGTTTCAGATCTACAATCGTTCAAAGAGCTGCTATAACAATAAAACAGTTAGTTTTCAAGGCATTTCTCTAAATGAAAGTGAAACTTGAATATATCTACGTAGGTTGTAAATTGCAGCTTTATAAATGTTGAGGGTCAAACCATTTATAAATCTTCTATTAACTGGTATTTTCTTTTAATTTTAATATTAATTTCAACAACCTACANGTGAAACATTATATTTAAGCATTAATTTTCCATTAGACACTCACAATAAAATTTGTTTTAATACTGCTACATATTAATTCAGTTTTTAATTTCCTTGATATTTGAAGATCCATCAAAATTTTCCATCCATCACAGATCAGGGACAAGTTTGGTTATTTGCACTTACGTAGGCCGGTTAAACCATGCGTGTTCCATTTTAATCAGTGGATGTGACGTTGTCCAGTATTCTCAGGCTCTTCCAGAAAAGCATACCAGTGATATATGCCATGTCTATGCTTGAAGAGTCGGCGCCAGCTATACTTTGATATGCGTTCTAATAGCTTCAGTAGTTATGTCGCTTGAATATGAATGTATGGCTGTTACAAGTCCAGTCAGCTTTTGTCTGAGTATGTGTGAGATACCGTAATATTAGTCATACACCATACATATAATCATATGTGCGTGTGCAAAGTGTACGCATTGCCATGGAGGAAATTTTATTCGCAAACGTGCCAAAGTTAACATGTTCAATCACGTTGGAATGTTCATTGATGATACTGGTGTGAAATAAAGTAAATAATCCCACGTGTTCAAAGAGAAACTAGCTACAGTATGATATAATTTATTTCTTCAAAAATACTCTGCCCCAGATGAAGAATAATTGGAGATTCCAATAAGTCATCTTTCCAAATATGCATATACTTTGCTTATATGGTTAAAAACAGATGTAACAAGATTCATTTATGTGCAATATATTTTAAAGGGTTATACGAATAGATATGGACGCCAGGACTGTCATATTTCAATAAAAGCGGATTGTTGGAACGCACAATGTTTTGAATAAAATACAAGCCGAGTCACGAATATCCATTGCGGCAGAACGAGAGCACCGAGTCGCTGTAATGAATATTATCAATCTTCTGTGCTCCGGTTATTAATAACACCGCTAAATGACTTATGCGTTAACGTTCTGTGGTTGTCGTGCGGTTCTGGTCGAACTGCACTACGGTGCAAACAGGGTTGGATCCACTAATATGCATATTTGTCTCTATAAACAAGTACTATACAGCCAAGGTAAATCCATATGAAATGATAAGGACAACATTCAATTTTCATTTCGAATAAAAAAGAAGTAGTATCATATCTATCAACTAGCATTAATGTTATTTAACTGCGAAACAACGAAATGTTTCTTCCAGATTCTTTATTTTGATTCTAAATTTGTACTTGGCACTACATTTTTCGTAATACTTTTCGACACATGTTCTTTTAGATAGGTTCTTCTTTGTTTTTTTAAATTATTTTCTTACACCGGCCCTGTACGCAGCATCCCTTGCACTATGTGTGCTTTGTAGCCTCAATGAGCAGACAAATACCGGAGATCCCCTCAGCCATCGCTCGTTTACTAACTGGTTCACTAGACTGGGTCGGACACTTATGCATATTCAGATCTACGCAGAAAACTGCAGGGGTTGTAACGCGCTCGCTTACAACGTATTTATTACCATAAATGAGTTGGTAGTGTTCCAAATTAACGATAATTATTTTCCTTACTCTGTTCCTTTGTCGGCGCGCGCATGAAACCAAAACAAAACGACGTACGTCAATGAGGAAATACTTCAACATCAAATCAAATATGAACACTGGATGATGGTATTCTTGTTGGTATATTTGCTGAGGTATTTGAACTGCTGGTCTGTAGCAACTGCATGTTATATTGTCCAATGTATATGTATGAATGTTATTTATTTTCTCAAAAAACAATTACTAGATCACTTAACATTTTCGACCAATATTAAAACGCAAGAAGACGCGGAAGATTTCCGGGAATGTGGGTGGATTTTGCACGTTCCATGATAATTTATCATACAGCTAGTCTATGGCTGTGTGCGAAATATAATCTAACGTTACGTCGACGACTCCATTACAGACTACAAAAGTCATCGATGCGTGCAGTGATCTGCTTTGTAACAAATGAGCAACATGGCATAAAGATATATCAGACAAGTATTTACAAGATGTAATACACGGAGATTATTGAAACATTATGCCAATTCATAAACCATTTTATTTCACATATACCAAAACTATTTCATCCTTATTTCTTTTCTAGTTTCTATCTTATCTTATACTATAAGGTAAACATCGACGTATTATTATCGTTATCCAATGCCAGCATATGAATTAAACTGTCCGGTTTCTTAACAAATTTAGCTCTGCCACCATTATTTCTACTACCATGTTTGAACGCGTGCAAGCACCCTATAGTAAAACATGTACAGACTCGTATGCCAAATGTGGTGCGCAAGGATTATCACAAAATTACTTTAGCGTGTGGCGTTCGCTTTGCATTATCGTGTCGGACAACTTTATTTGGCATTCATTGAAATTTATACGCACCGATACGGTGTACACATGTATTGCATAGGTTTTATTATAAAATATGTAACGTTTCCCTTAGAATTTACCAGTTTTGGTATGGCTGAGAGCATCAAGCGACAACGGCTATTCTGAACAGCTACGGATTATTCATTGGGCGCCGTAGCTAGCTGAAGGAAGAGTGAAGAGGGAGGGACAGGCAGGAACAGGCTATATTTATTACACAATCGGTTGCTGGGCATCGCTAGCTGAAGTCGTGAACGTTCCGCTTGGTTCCACAAGTAATTTGACAGATCCGTGAGTATGACATTTCCACGTTGCCGTGGTGGTGCGCGAAGTGAAGAGTCACAGGCATAAATCCACTGCAGTCCAGCAGAGCCAGGGCTGTCAGTCTGTACTAACAGACACTGTATATCATCCCTCTTCTCCCTCCACTCATACTAGTCCTTCCCCCCTCGAGAAGAGTTATAGAGTGCAGGTGATTAGTTGTATATAGAATCTAAAGTGAATTCATTATTCGTTGCTTTAGATAAACACTGCTGCTATATAATTATGATTAAATAATAGATAAAACTAAAAACTATGACACTAAAAAAACAAACAAAAAGAATACATGACATTTTTTATATTGTTTCACATTTTAAAATAACTGTAAAATACCGTCCATTGTACAGTGTTTTTATATGTCTAGTTTTAAATTAAGAGATGTTCTTAAATATAAACTGCTACTATTAAATAAATGAATATCAAAGGTACTTATATATAAAAGTATGTATTTAAGTTAAAGATGACTGTTTGTTATATTGTCTATTGTTTGTGTAAACGCTGAGACTAGAAAAATTGACGAGTTCGTGAGCAAAGCAAATGATGCCGACAAAATATAATTTTTATGACAAATAACTGTAGTCTAATATATACAAATTTACATTTTCTTTTGCTTCAATATTGTTTTTCTAAATTCTAACAGTTTGCAATCAAAATTACTTGTAACATGTTTTGTAAAAATTATACACACATGCCCCAGAGAGAGAGAAAAAGAGAGAGAGATACTATGCGAAATAGAAAATCAAAGGGAGAGACGAAACAGGTTAGAACATGTTAGTTAGAAGAGGATGTCAGTAGACAGGAGTGAATTATAGCTTCGGTCGTGTTAAGCGGTTGAAAATGAAGTGGGCACGAAAGTAAATCAAAGGCCTTACACCACCACGTGTGCTCTCAGTTTATACGTACGTATATGCAGCCGGGAAACCAGAGTCATGGCGCCAACTATCCTGTTTTTCCGCTGTGTAAATTAATTACAGCTAATATATTAATCATCGCTTGAACGATATTGTAAAAATGTGATCGGTATCGGCTGTCTCTTTCACATTGATATTCTGTCAATTATTTTCTTATTTGTTTACTATGACATTACTTCTTTCTATTACCTATTACTGTACCTCTTATTTCTTTTTCTTCCTATTGTGCTTTATACATCATCGCTCTTTTAATGATAAAGCAGACTAGCGCAGTAATAGGAAAGGTGTGACGTTATATATGTATTTTAATGCGCGATTAATTTTTTTTATAAATTCTTAATAATCTATATTGCGCTGATTCTTTTATATTTAGCTTCTTCTTATAATAGAATTTTCACTTTTATTGTCTCTACTCCGATTATCTGGCTGTTTATCCATTTATGAAACTTTCATCTGTTTTATTAAGCTTTCATGTCTGTTTTATCTGCGCATGTATCACACAGATACACATTATCTATATATATCTTTCTAGATCACTGATTCGCTCTGTATACAAATATGTAGATCCAGTATCGCAACTCTCCATAAATCAACAACGATTTATTAATCTTTTCCTTGGATCTGAACGGGAATCAACTCGACAACGTTGTTTAATTGGATTTAATCATGTACTGCCATTTGCATATTTACACGTATCGATCAGCGTTCGACTGTTTTAAGTGCGAAGCAATATTTATAGAATCTTTTAATTGTGCCGCACCCGAAATAAAACCAACATTAGATTATAGTTGTTTAAAAAATAGTCCAGTAAACAATAATAGATGGAAATACTAGCTGGGTAGATAATAATACTAGTATTTGACGAAAAAATCATTAATTTAATAATATCTAAAGAATATATTACAGCAAACTTGCTAATAAAAATTTATGTTGGGTTCCTTTCCTAACTCAGTATTCAAGTCACCAACAAAAATTTGTCAAATTTAATAATATACAAAAGATACAACAGTGTATTTTTTGTTAGACAAACTAAGAATACTACCGCGACATATAGAATATGCATATATACATAAACAAATAGCACACCAGAGTTTCAACAAGACACAAGTGATGCAGGATATAGATAAACAGGTACAGTCTATAAATATGTATAAGTATAAAACGTGAATCTACTTGCATAACCTCTTTCTCTACGCGGGACAACGGAAAGAAAAACAGAAACAAGAAGAACGCACGCGGGCACACGGCAATAGTAGAAAGATAGTTTGAAATTATAAATTATAACACGATAAAACACTTGGTATCTGTAATCAATACTATAATTAATAGCAGGGTTAGGTCTGGCCGTGACTTTGAACAACAATGCTCCTCGGAACTAGAGATAATAAAGAACCGAATACACGTTTCAACGAAAGCGAAAATACTGTGCTTGTGATTCTCCAATTAAATACAATAGTGTCTTCGTTGCACAATGAACAGTATTTTACTTAGAATACAGAGCGAGCTAATAATACTTGCAAAACATTGCTTCCAGTTACGAAGTAAATGTGCTACTATTCAACATATATAGGAATATATTTTCTTTTAAAACGAAATGTATATAATATTTAATCTGACATATAAATTGTCGTATTGCACTTGTATGCTCTCTTTACATATATATTTTCTCGTATATTATTCTCAATACAACAGTTATCTTGAGTAGATGCAGTGTACAGTACGTTCTTCATGTATGTGCGTGTACATGCATGCATGTGTGTAGGTATCATTAATTTATTACAGGCGGATACCAGGCGGATGTGGAGGCACCAGTGTCCGCCATGAAACATGAGAACATAGCTACTGACGCTTTAATTGTTACTGTTATTAATATCCCGTGTATTGGTTGCTGATCGAGGTGACGCAATCGATTAATCAATGTACTGACTGGTCGACTATGTGGCCGCAAGCTTCCACAAACATACACACACACACACGCGCGTACCTGTATACACACTAAGATATAATCCTTATACACAAATATAATAACAAAATTCGACACATATTCCATGTCTGCTCTTTCAATATGACATCTACATATATAAAATATATTCTAAAAGACTAAAATAAATACAGTATATTTAGATATGAATATACATTTATTTATTATATTCATGCTTGTTGTACTATATTATAAGAGTGAATTGGAAACTGAACTATTTCAGAGTGAAATACAAAATATTTAAATATCAAATGAGCACTGTGTCTATTGCAGCGGTGACATTCGAATTCCCATCCTATACATATTATTGTTTGACTGTAATTTCCACTGAGACCTAACGTAAAAAGAAAATTATTCGGTTTCGATTATCTTCTCTACAGTATTGTATATATTTTACATATTACAAACATGTTTCCATCAGTATGTATTGTCAACAGTTGCAACTGTGAAGATATGACAAAAATATAATATGTTAACATATTCTCTTTACAACAATATAAATTATTTATTAGGAGTTAATATAAATATATAAATATTCACTATAAAATAAAATCGTCTTCATGATCTCAAATCAAATGCAACACAAAGCTAATTGAACAAAGTCCAGTAGCAAAGAATTATACAAATGCATTTAAGTGGTGGTGAAGAGAGAAAAGAATAGCATTAGACGAGATCAGTAAACACTATAGGGAATGCAACAGAACAAGGAATGAACTGCAAACGGAACGCTGTTTATATAAAGACCCTTATTAACCGGTGCATGCTGTCGAAGACGATCGTAACGGACACGACGAGAGAGGCGAGCCGCACGAAACCGAAAGTGGAAGAAATCCTTTCGATTTCACTCAAACTACGTACGTACGTACGTATGTCGGCCTTACACAGATATGTAAGCCAAGCAGCATTCAACCGATAGAGAGGGGTAATGAGAAGCAGCCAGGGCAGGGGGTGGGGGAGGGGGAGAATAGTAAGAAGAGAGATGGAGGTGGATACATTACTGCACGTAATAATGTTCGCAAGATGCATAGTGCGGCCTGGTTATTTCACCGATCGCCTATATACTTATTATCCAGGATAGTACACCAGGTATAAGACGACTTAGTAGTCGGGTGCCATGGACGGCCTACCCCGTGGGTGTGTGGTCGTGACACCCGAGGTCAAAGGTCACCCAGGAATGGGGTCATCGTACGGCAGCAGCTCGGCCCACAACCATGGATAATATCGTCCCGTGACCGGGAAACGTACGTACAAACATACATACATACATACAGACAGACATACACAGACACACATACAGATAGATTCAAGTACAAGTACAGAGTGGTATATACATATATATATACACACTTCGTATTGCAAGTCTAAACCTCTACTATAGCACAAAAACAACAAGCACGCACGACCAAATTACACATTACGCAAATATTTGCACACAACAACCACCACCGCAAAACAGTATCTGGCTACTTCCTCATCATCGGCACTAGATCTGACTTGTGCAGAGGCTAGCGTGTCACGTATACAATAACTGCTTGTAGTTTTGTCTCTATACATACGCGCATATATATCTTAGTTGCTATTTAACACTACTTTAACCATACCGTAATTATTTCTCTTTAAACTAATGTGTAATTGTTCGAAGTAGCAATATATCTCGACAAATAACATCTTGTAAATTTCACAATATAATACTCATTGTTGTGCCAACCTGTTAGAACCAGCAATTACACTAGTTTGAAGTTTATAAAGAACTAATGAACAATATGTTCATCTATAGTATCTCAGATATTATATTCAATAGTTTTGTCTTGTAGTATAAGTAGATAACTCTATGTAATTGTATTTCTCTGCTAACGAGAATTCTTATGCACTTTCAGGCTTTACAAAATTACACACTAACATAACAATAATTGTAAAATACTACACACACACGCATGCGCACGCACAAGTAGAATGTGAGTAAAACAAATGCTAATCTTCACCTGCCAATAGCAGCTGAAATTACCCTGAACACCAGGGCACGTGTTAATGGAAATAAAACAATAGAAAATATCCCCGCCCTGGACGTAGATGGGTGATAATGTAGCAATCTTGTTTTTAAGTATCTCATCAAGGCCGTTTTTACACCTGGGAATCGCGCGTACTCCTTATTGGAACAGAACACTGATATTAGCTTGTGACGACTAACCTGTACATTCTTGCATGCTACTAAGAGACTTAAAAGTCAACGTAAACTCACATTACGCTTGGCAATATTCGACTTCATTAAAATGAAACGGTACGGGTCGGTTGAAATGAAAAATAAATTATTTTATACAACGAAATGAAATTCAGCAATATATTGTGAAACTTTTCCTAGTTTCTAAATCCGTGTTTCCATAATGAAAGAATTTTATTAAACGGGTTTTGCTCTATAAAAAGTAAAAATGGAATTGTCATAAAAGTTATATATGTTATTAGCTAGTTTATTTTGTTTAAATTGCATATTTTAAAATTTTATACATGTAATATAATATTATGAAAATTGTGTATTTATTATATTCAGCGCTCTTACTGAAAACATTCTTGTCGATAAAATAATCTGGTAAATCTCTTCCAGATGCAAATGAAATAAGAATTCCGGCTAAAGTTTTAGTTTTACATTCAATATCTTTAAGATGAACTACAACTTGCGTTGCGGGCGTGGAAGAGTATGAAGGGAGTAGTGCAGTACTGATATGCAAAACAAATTTAAAGCCGCGAGTTCGTAGACGCAACGTCGCGGATTGCGGTACAAGTGTAACGTTTCCCACGTAATTCTCACAGTTTACAGAAAGAGCTGATGATTATTCCGTTATTTACTGCGCGAACTTAATAACCAGATATATTAGTAACACTGTACACCATTGTACACTGTAATCTTAGCATCATATAGTGCTGTCACACATAAACATGTGTACCTACATTCAGACATGTCAATGTTAAATTTAGAAAAATTATCAAACAGATATTCATCTTACATTCCTTGGAAACAAAATGACATTAGTCCTCTTCTATAACCAATGAGAGAATCTAGCAAATGTACGATAATTCGTAGTTTGTATCTCCACGATAAACTGTAGGTGTAAACTAGCCGTCTTCCATTAAAAGTACGTTAACTTCACTGACTTTAACTGACTGCATTTATGATGTAAACATATATGTAATCGTATAAACGGTTTCTGGAAACTGAAAAAATGCCAGACTACGTGCACTGTTTTGAAATATGCACATCAGAAATTACTTTTTTCAGGTTGACGTCATGTCATTAACGATACATCGTTTACGAAATAACACTGTGGCTGTAACATGAATGGTAAGGTATTATCAATGAATGGTGCGATAGAAATTGCATGTCTAAAGCCCTCTAGTGGTAGTCGGTACACTCAAAATCAAAATCTCACCTTTACATATTCCTATTTATAAAATAACACTTTAATATCGCATTAGTTTGACATATAACCTAGAAAAATTACTCATAAGTACATATATTATTAATTTAACTAGATAATTTGAGAATTTCTGTTTTGAAAATCTATGTTACCAGTCTTAATTCAATGAAAATGCTTTTAAATTTTTATTTACTCTTTTTGTAAGCCATGAAAATTATAATGAAAGTTTTGAAGTGGACCAAAATTGATAAATTTCAAACAAAAAGTAGGGTTATGTATATGAGCGAGTGTGTATTTCTCTGGCAATGAATGTACACATACATATACATGGTGAAGGAGGTACCCAACACCTGCAGTGTTAAAAACAAAGCGAATCTACAAATCACGTACCTACCACGAATGTATGTGTGTATGTATGCTTCCCCTCATGTAATGGCTGTGCAATTATGTGACTGGGGGGGGGGGCGAGGTGTGGCGCATTGACCAATGTATATACTCACATATATACATGTGTGTGTGTGTGTTTATATGCGCGTAGTACAAGGGGAAGCCCTGGCCTCGGGGAAACTACCCAGCGCCTCGCAATTGTCGGAAGTGAAATGAAACAACAATTTATCAATAACGAAATTCCAGAGGCGGCTCTGGACCGTGAAGCGGTTTCATTTTGTCGTGTAATTTAAATCACCTAGATAGTGTCCGCGGCCGTATAGCTTATACGTAGTATATGAAATACAAGTGTACCATTAGTTCAAATTCCCCATAGACCATAGTTTCATGCAGAGCACTATCTTTTAATATTCATTTTAATCTATTGTATTTCCGTGATATTACTGAACAAGTTGTGTATATTACAACTGAACTGAATTCTCTATTTAAATGAGATGAAAGAGTATAGAATTTTATCAAAGAATATGAATCCGTGGGACGTGTTCACGCAGATGTGTCGAATACGATTAGCGCGCAATATTACACGGTGACATGCGCGTGCGCATGCGCACACTCGACTAGATTATCATAACTCGTGACGGGTGGGCACGGTGCTCTATGCGATAGCCTTAGTCACACGAACCCGACATGGGAACAAAATCTGGATTAGCTTCTCTTCTTCTGCTGGGATATTTGTCTTTTAGTGTATATATATAAGACACTACATTATTTGCCGAGAGTCGTACGATCCTCCTTCTCGATTAGGCTAATTTCCCGTCAATGTACAACCGACTGAGACACGACTTAGTCAGATCTGACTTGAACGTCAGTCTTTACCGCTGTACCAAGTGACGGTTGATCTCGTATTTTACAGGAAACTTCCACGATTAACTGTAAATATTATCCAGGAATAAAAATACCTGATAGTTTATATCTTTTTTCCTGGTTCACGAAAGTTGAGTTCAAATTCGTTGTATCAGGGGTCAGAGAATTATATAGACCATAGTGTTAACATAATCAATTAATTTCCATCAGTAAATTAATTTACAGTTAGCTGAAGTGTATTAATTATTATTGTAGCATGGGATGTATATTTTCAATATTAATGTACTGTGCTTGCTGTACCTATGTCAATAATACTAAATATTACATACATTTAGGTATCAATAAATCATACAAATTAAATTTAAATTAATACTGGTAATGAACAAGATAGTAAAAAAAAGTTTTACAACATCCAATATTCCATGTATAATGTTTTAAAACAATAAAAAATATTTTTACGAGTAAAATGTTAATTTTGTTGCTCGCTAAATTAATTTAAAAATACATTACTCGTTAATGTATTGAATAATTTCAGTAAATATTTACTCTATATTTTTAATGTCATTTCCTGATAAATCCCCCGTTCCCACGTCAATATTTTAACCGTTTAATATCGTTATAATTATAATAATAAAATGCACAAGCTAGCATCAAGTAATTAATAGGTAATCTAAATAAGCCGTTACTCTAATTAATTTGTGTACAAAAAGTGTTAGACAATTAACTGACTGAAAACAAGTCTATCCAGCTCTCGATTGCAGGACTAAACTTGTCTACGGTAGACAATGAATGAATGATTAAGAGAATAAAGTGAGTTGTTGTTGGAAAAAAGCAATGTTCCCATAAATACCTGGTGATCTGTATTACCGACAGCCAGCCAGCCAGCCAGTCAAGTCAAGTCAAGTCAGGCAGCTCTACACTGCTGCATTAAGTATAGCGTATGCCGGTAATACAGGAACCTCCAGTGCACAGCCTAAGAAATAATTATATGTAATCTAGTTTGTTATTTGAAATTTTTGACGAACCGTGTGAATCGCGATGATGCATAAAAGACACGATGATTTGATTCATTATAATGATACATTAAAATTCATGATTGCACCAAGCACATCATTGATCGGGTCGGCATTCTATGAAATCGGCAAAAATTACCGTCGCAATCAATTTACATAATTGAGAAAATAAATGTTTAAATTGTCATCAATTTAAATATACAATTTATCCAGTCGAATTCATACGGAAATGTCGTCCATTCAAATGTGTCATGTTTCAATGCACATTATCAGTGTGGTTGTATGTTTAAAATTTACTAACTAACCAAATGCAACCTATTTCTCAACAACATTCCGTTTGAATTCGGCACAGTGTTTGTTGGTTGAAGCAAACGGTCTTTCCCTCTAATAGACCAAGATTTTGAGATACGACTTGTGCAGCGATATATCTTAGAAGTAAAGGCGCATTTCTCTACTGCTACTACTACTACTACTACTAGTTGCTAGAGACGAACATTACTCTTCGTAAAACAATTAATTTATGTGCAAGAGCAGACCTGCATCTGAACTGCTCCCTTGGCAGGCTATAAATAGTTACTAGTTGCTTCTAATATATCACTATCTCTATTATATCGCACATAATAGATACCTACGTCATTATGCATACACACTATACTCGGCCACTGTACATACGTACGTACGTACGTACTATCAACTTCCATTCATATATTTCTCTCTCACACGCTGCAGAGAAGTGAAGAACGAACCAAGACTTTCATCATATATCACGGAAAACAAACTTTTACCTAGCCTGCATGCATAGTTAACTAGATATTTATCATTTAGTATACTGCTTATTTTAAATATATATACATACATGTATATTTCAAATGTACGAAGAAAAATTCAAAAAGTTAACGTCGTTCAGAGAATTATTCTTGCCAGAGTAATATTTCTCTATAAGGCAAAATAACAGTTGCTAGGTATTTAATTTCTATTGTCTTCGTACTAGATTACAAACTAAAGATGTTTCAATTGATTTCTACATGATTAAGTATCAATTACAGTTATATCAATCACAACTGTGTACGGATATAGTTCGATTAGGTCTCTATTGGTAGTTGAGAGTGGAGTAAATAGTTGCAGGTTCATTACGCCATGCCGTTTATATATTTTCATTATTTAATTACTAATTTACAAAGCAATTAATCACTGTAGGTACAGATATTGTTCATAGCAAGTAGATAGTATCCATGCTGTAGAGTAATCTTGCTTTCTCGCTGGAAATTGCTCCAGGCTAGTTTGTAATCATGTACAGGGTGATGCGAAATATACGCACGTATGCCCGCAGAGCACAAACTATTACATAACAAGTGCACTATATTAATAATGTATAATTAATTACCTGTCAATCATTAATAAACTATAGATATACTATATACAATAGTCTGGTATGTACCTGTAAACTTTCTCGTACAAATTTACCGGTATCTTATTTATTTATATACACAATAACCGTTCTAGCGAATGATGAAAGATTTTCTAAAACTAATTGATTCTCACCCTTACGTCAATCATGACATAAGGTCTCATTCAGAACTACGATGCACAGTGTTCTGGTTTGCTAGATTAGTTCCTATATAGCACATGTAATTTCTCGTTATCTGAAATTCCCCAGTCCAATTCCGTAATGAAATAATGGACAAAGACAATCAACGTACAGCATAAGCAATATCTGAACTGGCTTGTTCCTGCGCTACTACAAATGTAAACTAAATAGAACAATGACGAAATAGTACTAATCAGAACATACGTACGTCCAGAGTACGGGAGTAGATGAGGACAAATAGTAACGCGGATGACAAAGTTGACAGCACTAGAGAGAGAGAGAGACAGAGAGAGAGAGATGAACAAGAATCAATTAGGAAGTCATATCAGCCGAGCACATCACCCAAAGTCCGCGGACAGCCGAAGTGAAATCCAAATTGAACGCAAAAGATAATTGCACAGATTTCCATACTAATACGTTACAGAAACTTCATTATAAATCCTAATTGAACAAGACACACTATTAAACGTGGATGTGCCGAGATTCAGCGAGGGACATCGCGACGCCACCACCGACGTCGGAGATTTGGTGTTTGACGCGAGCCTGCGGCCGGTACAGGATCGGCGTCAGGCGTCAGTGAACGTCTTAATATTAATTAAATTGGAATTAGCGGTATATCTACATTTGTGGAAGTAATTCCGCGTCGTAGCAAACTATGGTATAGAAACTAGAAAATATCAAGATTCTAGAGAGTATTACTCCAGGATTATAGACACTTATTGACCTTAATGGTGTAACTATATATAGTTTGGGTTATTTTAGTAAAGTTTACACTAAACATATGCAGGTCTAAAGTTTGGTGAAATGACAGTACATGGAGTGTGTATGTGTACTTAAAAGTTAGTTAGTGTTGATGGGTAAATACAAGTGACGCCGGTCCTGGATGACGTGGCGTCGGTAATTGACTGAGCACAGTCAAGCGTCGAGTATTTACTGGGAGTGTGCCCGGTAGATAAGGCGTCGGTTGGCGTCGACGAAGCAACGTCGTCACTTGCTAATGTATATTCTGCACCCAGCAGCAAATAAACCGGTATACTGACACTTTTCACATTTTCCAAATCGATAGGTAATCGATACTAGACCCTGTACAATATGTACATACAGTTCACAACATATACACATAACCTAACAATATATTGTTACTATGTACATATGTTGGGAACTGCTGTTTAAAATCAAATACTGTACACATAGCAAGGAGAAATATTTGTTTTATAATTTAATGACCGTCTTAATTTACTTACGTTAAACATTAATCAACAATGATTATCCATAAATGTCACGCGGAATTATTAATTCATTCAGTTTTATAACGTCAATATAACTTTAACATGCTGAACTATTTTTTAAAAATATTTCTTTTAGAAAAAGTGTTGCCAACAATACAACTATAAAGAAAGTAAATAAACCAATAGAACAACAGTTTCTGTACGGATGTATGTGTGTTTGTATGAAGCAACGAACGCCAAGCGTACCAACTGATATAATGATACACTCTCCAATTTATCAAAAGAACAAACAGTACCCAGAACAATAATTTTTCATGGCGGCTCCGACTTCTGTGCAGAGAATATCGAAATTCCAATTCAAATAAAACCGAAACGAACGTGCACGTTCCTGCATACAGTAGCCGAGTTGTTATATATATAGAGCGGTTCTCTGAGGAACCAAATAAAAGCATTACGTTGGGCTTGACCTCTGCACGAATGTGGCATATGGTTTTATTTTACAATTTCAATTGTTTCTGAAAGAATTAATTGTTTGTGTTTGTTTCGTAGTTCTGCAGTAGGACTTTGTATATGTATTAAGCTACAATCTTGTGTGCGTATAGATACATATATAGATATATACATCTAGATAATCCAACTCTTTGTAACAATGTTGCTATAAACCTGTAAAAACTTGCACAGGTTCCGTCCATCTTGCTACCGGTACGGTAGTCGGAACTTCTTGTATAAACAGATAATTAATTGAGGTTTTTATGTGCCCGGCAGCTAGGTATTAATCATAAAACTTGAGTTTATTTCGTGTTTTGTAAGTCATTATGAAAATTAAATACTAAAGTTTCTACCATGAATCCCTGGGATGGAGTAGTGCGGGGTATAGAAGGAAATATTTTATACATTATAACCACTAGCCACTGTATGAACGTATGGATGGTTACACTGTAATTTGTTGATGCATATTTACGCTTCTTTGTCGGAACTATTCCAGTATTCTTCTCGCCTAGTTTACAGGCGCCCTCTGTTACGAAACTTTTCAATCTACCCGGCATACATAATCATGTTTTATGTTAACTTAACCGAACAGTTTTTAGATTTATATCTTGTATATATATATTCATTGTCAGAATGCACCGGCAAATAGACGATGGTTCTGTGCAGAAGCGAACCGTAATTACTGTATATATTCTAGTTTGTGAGTTTATGAATTATGACTGCCATTTTACTCCGAAGATTAATTATTATCTGTTGTTTAAAAATAAATGACCGCACTATATACATAGAATGAATATGAGTAATTATTTTATTTATAAAATTGTATTTAATAGCAAAGCAGAACAATAATACGAGTTAGTATAGAATTTCATTCAATAATGATACGTGCATTTGCAGAAAGACACCGTATGCCAATAGGACAAAATAAAGAACAAAACGGAACATATATGTAATTAGCAGAGTTGTAGAAAGTTTTTAGTCAAGTGATATTAAACAGTACTGGGAGGACAGAACAGGATGATTAATTCACGCCATTAGAATCACACAAAACAAAACAGTTGTAATTTGTGGGAGCATAATCATTGGTGGATCGCATCCTGTGCCTGTGTATCGACGCAGTAATGTGTTAGTGAACGTTTCCTTTACTACTGCACAACACCACCAAACAGTAATACATTAAATTCTATCACAGACATTCTCAAACTTTCCACATAAACACACACAAAGACTAGCTGACGTGTTTGGTCTTCATTGGAATAGTATAATACAATTTTGTTTTCTTTTATAAAACATTGAGAAAGATTTCTATGATGTAATTTTTGTTACTACATGAATATAAGATAATGTACAAATCTCTTTTACATTTTAAATACTACTTGTATGTGAAGGAGTACAGGCTAATATCCGTGACCTGTTCTACGTATCTATGTAATTATTTATTTGCCAGTACGGACGGTATTGGAATAACTGACGCATCATATATTCATACTAGCACAGCGCATGCGTACATCGTGCGCATACCTGTTATTAAGACGTTAATTTCGATGGCTTCTTATGCAGAATCACTTGACAGCGCGATGTGCTGAAGGCATACATACATACATACATACACACACCAACATACAGTGTACAAATACTTAGTTGCTTTATCAAATATGTTTGTTACTCGGCGCGGCTTCGTGCAGAAAGTTAAGTGCCATTATAAATCAGTGAATCACACTGTATGCATTTTAATACGCTCCAGATTACTCGTTACAGAAACACATTTACAAATTACTATGCATATGGCGAATGCACAACGAATAACAAATACTAATCCCAACGTCTTGTACTTGTTTGTGTATGCACTGGTTGGTCGCTAGGCCATTACGATTTTGTACTCAAAAGTGCAACGAAATAAGATTCTACTCTCTTGCATATATACACAGGTAATCCAAGAGCTCTATGTACATACATGTACTTGTGTATTCATAATAACTATACACAGTGATTCTGAAAAGTTTCCTGTATCTATAACACTCACAACGGGTGGTATAATAGTACAAAAACACAGGATATGAACATGTATGTACGTATGTTTAAACTGGTATATCCGGCACTTTGTTTACTTTCTCCTCAAAAAAATCATAAACCGATTCCATTTTAACTTGCAGTAATTTTTATTCCCTTTAATACATTTTTCTTTATTTAATACTTATACTTTTAAATATTGAATCAATGCAACTACAAGTAATTGTAGATTGTTTTATTTTATAATTAGCCAGACATTTCAATAAATGTCTGAGTGCTGCTTCAGTGATGGGTTATTAGTTAACAATGTGAGGCTTCCTTGTAGAAAACGAATGAAAGATCCAGTATATAAAATGATGAATTGTTCATATGTGATTGCGAGTGATTATCGCCGAGGAACAAGTGGAAGATAATAGTGCGATGGCGGAACAAATCAGCCGCCTACTCGACTAAGCCCTGCAGGATAAGACTAGTAAGCAAGTAGCAAGCCACTACTACTACTATCCGTGTACAACATGTGTACTTTGGTATTATTGCTATCAGCATCGCTACTACCATATTAGCTGTACAATAGAAAACACCACAGACCAAATGGTAATTTCACAAACGCTCGCCCCAGACACATCTATACACATTTGCACAATCAATGGCAAAGCTTCGAGCAGATTTAATTTTCATTAGCATAAAAATGCACGCCGTGTTTAGTGCCACCACCTATGGGTAGCGGTTGGAATTAATAGCGACGCATGCGCAAACGGACGGATTTAGTAGTGTGACAGAAGATGTATGTCGTGTGGCCACAGGTATCTGACACTAAAGCATATATAATGTGCTCTAACAGCCGTAAAAGTTGAGAATTAGAATTATAACAGCGCTTTAGATTACCTGATAACATCCGATCTTCCGTAAGACAACTGTGCAAAGATTTCAAGTGATTTATAAAATGACTACATTACTGGCACGACGTGGCATTAGAATACAAGATTTACGTTGTGACAATTGCACACGTTTGCCACCCGTAGTTCCATCGAAAAAGATCAATCTTAAAAAGTTTTAAAAAAGGAATAAAGATGTTACCATTTAGTTACAAAAAATTTTCTAACGCTGTAAGCATCTACGAAAAGTTCTATTTTGTGAATGTTAATTGAGTTAAACTTGCAACCAATTACTGTATTGTATACGAAAGATGATATATTAGTTACCAACACATATTTCTTTATCATATAACTGTACTTCTACACAACTTAATCGATAAGATTCTCTTGAGAAAACAGAATCTGTCCAAATCCCAAACTCTTCTGCAATTCCGGGATGCAACCAATCATATGCTCGTCAAAACAAGTAATTACACTTTTAATAAATGTTCTTCTTGCTAATCAGTGGAGGATGTCGACAATACCATATATGATGAATCCTATTAAACCGTTAGCACCTGAACATTATCTACTACAAGTATAACACCGAAACACTCGGGTACCTTCCGTGTTTGTACACAAATCTGATAGTGTGCGGACGTGTGGTGAATGAAGACAAAGGTGTAGAGTGCGAAAGAATGAACATGTGTTAGGTGTGAGTTACCGTGTCGTGGCGAGTGGGGAAAGGTTAGGAAAGAATGGTGCGTTGCCGCACACTTAGTGATAAGACGCTTGAGGACACGGGCCCTCTGGACCAACAGCAGCAGCAGCAGCAGCAGCAGCAGTCAGTAACGGGATCCTTGCAAGATGAACTCACTGATAGCAGGCAGAGAGTACAATGCACGAATTCATTCCCTCGAAGAGCCATTGGGGAGTAACGCGGACGGTGGGGAGGAGAAAGACGAAGAACACGCCCGACAGTCTTGGGACGCGTGAAACGAACGCGCGGACACAGGACCACGCGTATGCTACAGGCAAATCTAAGGAGTACGTAAGCACACGGATATACTGGTATGTGCTACATTCGACGGAGATATATACGTGCATAGCTACATCATATCTACAGATCAGCAGTACAAGAACATTGTGTTATAATCAAGCGAAACCATTCAATGAACATTTCATTATGCCAATTAATATAAGCGTCGAATGCTGGGTTTTCTGGGACCATTTTAAATCTCGAGATATAAACTGAACTTCTTCCATAAATACAAAATTCCTTTCAAATACAGAATCTTACAAATATTTACCAAACACTCCAATAAATATAACCTGATGAACTATGTACAAGAATCTAGGAAGGTATCAGAAACTTGATGTAAAAATAATCTAATAATCTAAGTAAATACAAAACATCCTACGTGCAGGACCACAATCTATAATTCATTCGTGTCACAAGTGCACGGTACCAGATTGTGAGCCGTGTGCAGTTGTCCACAGTAGCCGATCAACAGGGGACATCGGAAGCTTCAAGTTTTTATTTCGATTCGCTGCCGAAACGAGTAAAACTTAAATTACAGTCCATTCTCGGTAAGCTGAGGAGGAGAATTCAATAAGAGAAATTGACTTAGTCCCGTAGCGAGCGAGTCTGTGCAGGCAGGCATTTTACAATAATTGTAAATAAACAATGCAGTTGCCGGTTTCTTGTTTTCTGTTAGGGGACATAGGACAGCTGGTTGCAGCTGGTCCTAAATGTTTCATCTTCTCTCACGATGCCCGGAATTATTTATGAAGTGTTTTAAGTTTTAAGAGTGTCAAGGTCCCAAGCTTTTGGCACAAGTTACCTTATTGCCGGAGACTTTATTAAAGTAGCCGGCGAAGCTTGTCGTGTTCTTCGCAATAATTCTTTTGAAATACTTCACTACTTACACAGCATTTATTTTATTTTCTCTTACCGGATCTACTTATAAGAGAGAGAGACAGAGACAGACAGAGTTAAACTTTGAAACTACATCAGCTCTGAAGAAATGTGCTCTAGTTATATATAGTTTGGAAACTGAACTACTGGCAAACAAATCTAACGAAATGCAAGTATAAAATTATCCAACAGGATGCTTATTTTTTATTGCTTAATTCTAGAGTTACCTTCAGTGTTGCAAACATGTAATTATCGGACAAATTTCTTCGAACCCAGCTATTACTTGTCATACATATTGGAAAAAGAAACAGTTTCAAATATCGATCCATACGTACTGTATCCGTTGCACTGTATGCTAACTACTAATGTAGTATTTGTTTTTAATGCAATTGATCGAGGAAATTAATTTCAATACAGGAACTTGAAACAGCATCAGTAAGATAAGGGGCCGCCCTGGGACCAAGAACAAGTACGCACACAGAGAGGAAAAAGGGAGGAGGGACAAAGAGGTATTAGTTCCGTCAATATGGTATATCCCAGATACCGCGAGCAAGATCTATAGTTCGAGATAAGTCATCGCCGTTGCAATTGTGTAGTCTCGAAACGAAACTTATTACATCAGTAACTGTAATGAATAGTATACTATGCTGGGCAAGCACAGAGTATCAGGAAGATCTTCTTCACAATCTTCTCACAATTAAATAAATAATTTACAAGAATATACTATTATAATGTCACACAGTGAGGTGTGAATGTAAAACATTTACCACGTTAAACGAACCGCGAATCTACGCATTTTAATTCCCTAAGCGACTCATAATGATCCATAACTAATCTTGGACGTGTAATTTAATTTTGCAAAATAATATTCAAATATGCAAAATGCATGTAAATTTAAACACATTTCACTCTCTATGACCTTTACAAGATATTTTTTTCCTTCGTGTCACATGGCCGGGTTGAGTTGACGTTTTCTTTGAAAATATTTGGATGTATGTTTAGCTGTCAGGCGGGTTAAATAGTCCTCCACTTTAAAGTCTGTTGTCAGAGTCAACAATGTGAAAAGGCATTGATTTCTTATCGTTCTCTAGTGAAGAGACAATTCAGTGTGAAGTGTTTGTCAATTTTTGTTTGTCAAATGCATACGATAAAGTATTACAGCTTACATATGGATGTAAATATTATATTATATGCAAATCAATTGTGACTGAACATAAAGAAATTATATATATCGAAGAATTGTTATTTATGTGTGATGTTCAGGACATAAATACTACCGTTTAAAACTGTCGTACGAGTATTAATTTTATACATCGTGTCATGCAAGTTTGAAATATTTATAAATATAAATGATATGTATGTATAATAATGTGCATGGAGTATTTTGTATATTGGGTACGCTTGCCTGCCCAACTATAGCACGCCTTCGGGTAGGTCGGTAAGTTAATAAAACATCAGGTACGTCAACAACACAACTAAGTGAATTAATATTCAACGAAAGGAGCAGCCACAGTGAATAAAAATAACGCATTCGTTCCACACGACATAAACCAGCAACACCCGGCGCCATTCTTACAGACTTTGCTTGTTTATTTACAGTGGTGCGCGTACACACCGAACTCAACATTACTGCAATAATTTAGTGACTTAAAAGTATAGGTTACCTGTGGTATATTTATTAAAATTGAGAGATTATGCACAATTAATATTCAAATATCACAACAGACCAACATACATACATGCATCGTACTGCACTCATGTCTAACTTATGGTTAGAGAGTGTTGGAATAAAAAACGTACCATATCTCCACAAAGTAAAAGAACGTAGCGATGCGCGCGCACACACACACCGGTGTTAATGTTTCTCGGCTCAACGGCTACTTAAAACTGATAGCAAGTTATTATTAAACAATCAGAAAAAATCAACTAGCGCCTCGTGTAAGTGCCGCGGTGAAGCAGTTATTTAATAAAGTAACGCTGATTATTAACGGCATAAACAATTTAAACTACATTCACTTTTTTTCAGAAATCAATTTGATCTTAAGTAATATATAAAGTGCAACTGTTTCAGTGTGCTATTTTTTCCTCGCGTAGAAAATTACTACGAGCGCGCGCGCGCGCGCTCTTCTTATAAAAAGCAACTAAATTACAGAATTACTAGTCGCTTTGCAGTTCACTGGAATCTGATTAACAACTAAATGTTGGTTTATTTTTAACAATGTGGAAATAATTATAACATGCTTGTTCATGATTTAAATAACATAACGTTTTATTAATTATAGAAAAGCAAGGATATACATTTAGTAAGGTTCTTCAAATCAGTTTTAATTTCTATGCTAAGATATAGTATTCTTGTAATCCAATATTAATTCTGATCCAACTTAGACCAAGTACTGAAATTATATAGTAACATACAAGTATTTCTTGCTTCTCTATTATTTATCTTTAAGTTAGTTGTGTTTTAATGTAACTACGCGGACAATTAAAATATTTACTTCCTGCTGCAACAATTATACATGACACTACCGCTACTACATATGTTCGTGTCAAAGAAAAATGTAAATCTTGTAAATGCAGTTTTCTGCTGCCCTGTTTCACGGTAAAGCCAGGGCAACAGAAAGAAATATGAACCCAGAAACAGAACAGAAGCCATGGATAGTTATCTAACATGACAACATTCCTAAGCTAAAGTGCTGTACAAACCAGACACACAGCTACTGTGGACAATGATTTAGTAAGACCAGTGTATTCCGTAGAGAAATGATTAAAAATATATAAAGTAAGTAAAGTAAAATATGATTAACCAGTAAGAATAACAAGACAGCATGTAGGATGTAGGAGAGAATTGTAAAAATAGCATGTGACGAGCAATTTTAAAGGAACTGCTCTTCCAGTAATGGAAAAGGCGTCATATTATATTTGTTCAGATTTAATATAAAGAGTCTGCTATCTTGTCTATGACAAGGCGTTAAGTTATGTATGTATCGTAAATATACAAGCTAACAAACCTTAATCTAAAAAACACTAAATGTAGATAATATTATAATATTAAATCTTAATCTATTAATAAGTAATTAATATTAGTTCTTTATGAACATCTAAATATATAACCAGTTTCTAATTTAATATTTTCTATTATAAACAGTTCAATTATACTATGACAAGAAGAGAATTATATAAATTGCTAATAACACTCACATAATTGGACTCGAATGATATTTTTATCTGGATGAATACATTTGCTTTGATACTCTTTGAGCAATATGAAAGAACGAGTAATGATTATGAAGAGAAAATAAATAACTAACTAGTGCGGATACAGTGTGTAGGATGAAAAGGCATTTGACAAATACAAAGTACAGAGAGAGAGAGAGAGAGAGAGAGAGAAAAAAAAACCAAAAATATCGTTAGATCTCAAATGAAATACACACACATAGACAGAGAGAGGGACAAGTTTAAACTTGCATATACATACAATTGCATGAATGCAACACACATATACGAGGATTATATATACATACAATGGTCACTCATACATAGATGAATATATTTGCCTCGAGTAAATAAATGACTTTTTGAAAAGGATATACAGGGAATAATCAAATTGGGAACGTAAATACTAACTTCATTACCGCGGAAACAGGGAATTTTATATACTAAAAAGTGTTCTAATATATTTCTGTTTAAATATATGTTAGTTTAATAAATACTAAGCATTACATAAACTACTATAAAGAAATTACTAAAAATATTGAGCAAATTTAAAGAAAAAATTATGAAATAACTTTATATCTTCATGAATTAATTTTAAATACATTTGTAACAAATAATTATTGATTGAAATATGTTTTAATACAACAGCTATTATTAGAAATATAGGTTCAATTTGATGATACACGACTACACATAACTTAAATCATATTGGATATTAATGTATATAGATTAAATAAAAAAAATAAAATACCGTTGGCCACCTGTCAAGTAGAAAAATAAAAATTATAGTTTCAACACATGTCAAACAGACAGAAATATGAAAGAAACTTTTACATGAAAACAGGAAAAAGTAATTTTCAAAGTGTTGCACTGAATGACAGCTACAATCGGCAATTTTTATCAAATAACTTAAAAATCAAATATATACAAATTCTATTACAACTCTAAAATTGAATTAGAAAAAAGTTACATAATGCTGAAACGATTATCAACAAATTTCTTTTTGAAACAAAGTATGAATTTTAAATTCAAGTATATTCAGGCTGTTATTAAAATGAAGTATTGAAGTTGTGAAATAGATTTGTTCGGAAAGGATTTCAGTAGAACACTTTTACCAATCTTGTAACAACAAACATGTTTATGCTTGTATTGTGTGTACGTAATCTAGATATTGTGTGTGCATGACCTTTCCCAACATATGTATCAAGGTAATGTCTTACGCCGCGTACATAATAATTATATAATCTACTTGCCTAGATCCATACTTCAATTACCTATAACCAGGAACTAATAAATTCGCTAAACAGAAAATTGAATTACAAAAAATATCCGCTTGCAAATTTAACATCACTAGGAAAAAAAATTGTGGAAAAAAAATTTATGATTTTGTAAAATAATTTACCACACGCAATATGTACGGTTTTATATAGAGATAGCCACTAGTAATTTTTCATCGGTTTTGACGATGACGGATTGCCGTACAGAAATCGAGTTTTCATATTTCATTTTAATTACAACTAATGAACAGTTATTAATTACGACAGCATCGAGGTATTCGTTGGTTGGCTGGCTATTGATTCATCAATTCGAACATCCAGTATTGGATGAATTTTTTTATAATGTTGCAAAACGACCGATCACGTACGTATGTGTGCACTTAATTCACCCAGTCGATATCCAGTGGAACTCTGTGGGTGTCTAATTATCTAATTAATCTACTATTATTCATGCGCCGAGCAGAAAAATTAACAAAAAAAGCCATGTAGTATTCATTATAAAATTAATAAATACTACTGGAATATTATTAAGTGTAGCTGATACAATGAAACTTTTGTATATTGTCTATAAGATGGTATATCTATATTTTGTATCTATTACAATATTATGCTAATTTAATAATACTGCAGACAGGCAAGCAGTTTTTAATTTCAAATACTAGAAATGTATGATGAATACTTATTCTTTAACTTTGGTAAACAGTTTTTAATTCATCTTTGAAATACTTTTTCAAATCAGCTTGAATATTTATATTTGTTTCACAAATTTAAATATGAAGCTCTATTTTTTAAAATTACGTTCTTTAATGGTTAGTACTAATATGAAAAAAATATTTCACCATTTTACCGACTTTTTGTGGTTTCAAATAACGAAATTAGCAATCTCAGTATTGGATCACCCTGTACATTTCTTTAAAACCAGTTTAGTAAAACATTTAAGTCTATGAGCATCACGAGGAATAAAATCCAATTACACTACATCTTTCTCTAGTCTTTACTTAAAGTAAAAATAATTGGTATTAACCCTGTAAACACTGTAGTGTGTGGGCGGAGTAGGTGTAATTCATCCATCCATCCACCTATCTCTCTCTCTCTCTCCCACTCTCTGTGAGTACTCATTCGCTGAGAGCAGTAGAGAGAAATAATTTAGCGAAAAGCTAATAAGCTGTCATCGTGTTCCTTACGTGATGTGCCGAACACACAAGTATCACATACACTGTAATTAATCACTAATTAAGCAGCCGCTTACAAGCGGATATCACTCACTTATCATTCGGTTCAGTGCTAATACATTCATATACGCCACAAATCGATAAATCATTTATCAACTACTGTGTGAGTGTATACATACGTATGCAAATTTCCCTCACTACTAGTACATGCTATACGTTTCTATATGAATAAATCATAGCATTTTTAATAACAGTGTATAGCCGTTTATATATACACATGTATATCGCAGGTTAAACTTTATATTATTTTGTGCGTTAGATTACGTTACGTTATCTCACGTTACGCTCCAGCCGCTAGGCACGACGTGGATTCATTAATAGTGATGTTAATTTTATTAAGCTTCTCTATGTATAATATTGCTTATTTTGGTTTGGCAGACTACCAATTACCCAGTATTTTCTCCATTAACATGCATGACGGCACGTTTATTTTCTCGCTATGAAATATCAGTTGCACCAGAGCGTTAATAAAGAGACAACTTATAAAGTGATACTTATACAAACACATATATACATACATTATAGCACAAATCGTCTCAGTTATGTCTTATATAATCTGAGAATTTTTAGAAAGCACTATATAATTCTATAGGAATTAAATCTTAGTTGTGTAATTATGCTACATTCCTTCTATGTGGAATAATATGTTAAAATATCAATAAGCATCAATGCACAACTACGGAGAATTAGAAGCTACAGCATGAAGAATACGGTTAAAGAAATACAGGTCAACGCTTTCATTGTAAGTATAGATAAATAAATCGGCTACAGCACAACAGACTCAAGTAATCTCAATGCTTATGCATCATAAACATTTGTCGTTGACAAAAGTTGACGCTCCCCGCGGTTGCTATTCATGAATTGTGGGGGAAAATAAAGAACGTCCAGTTATGGTCTGGTAGGAGGTACAAAACAAAAAGAAGAAGGCCATGTAAAGTTTTGCGAATGTACGTCCGCAGGCGGCACATCATCAATTCCCTTAGCGCAGATAGTGTTTATTGGCGATAAATGCCAACGTTAACTGCAGCCAATATTCAATTATTACATGATAAAATTGCGAGCAATGCATGTTACTGTCATGTATCGTTCATGCTACATTAATTGCATGCTGAGTTTCTCTGTGAAGACAAATTCACCACGCAACAAACAAAACAACATAAACAAACAAAAACACATACATACACCACTATCATAGCCTGCTGTCTGTCATTGGCATGGATTCTAGCCTGTGAAACTGGGCTTTTTTTCCATATTTCACATTGAATTACAATTGTCATCATAATTTGTCCGTAACACCGCCTCGGCTACTAGTGTTTGTTGCTGCTGTTTCAAATTTAATTTCGCATCCATCCAGCATTGTGGTGACAGTATTTGGAAGTAAAATTATGGCCAATATATTTACATGTCACTAAAGTGGTTTTTTTTTAATATTTACGATGAAATGTACATCACATTTTTGCTCATAATTGGTAATGAATTTAACAGTTGCACATGTAATAATCATATTATTAAACAGATACATCTTGTGATCAAAGTTTACAGAAAGCACTGCAGTAAAAATCATACAGATACTTTATAGAATGAAGTGTAACAATGTAAGACATTGTTGGAGACTTGGGTTCATAAACACACAAGAGTCCAGTATCTGGCGGTGACCTCTAAAGTCATAACTTCTGAAGGAGGTTATTCTGACAGTGTGCGCAAAGATACCGGTCATTCTGCTCAGATAATAACATACAGATAAGTTCATTCGCTCGAGATATGTATTCTGAAAAGTCCCCTGTTAGCAAGCCGACATACGATGGACGACATGCCAACAAACACTCAGACCAGTCTACGTTACATGGCTTCCTACTTACGTACGTAGCTTTACGTATTGCGTACATGTGGCCACGTAACTAACGTTACATTACAATTCAAGTGTCTGATTGGAAATTTTAACTAAGTTTCACACGTGAACTTGATTCGACCAGTTGTTTGTTTCGTTAAGAAGTGAATACTAAATAATATATTTCTTAGCAGATTTCACACGTCCAATCCTGCGTCTTAAATAATAAATTATTGTTCACTAAACGGAATAATCGATAATATATATATTTTAAATACATGCATAGTTAAATGTTTTCAATGATTCCTTTGTTAATTTATTTACAAATTCACCTTTGTCCTACATAAAAAACAATACAACTGTTTAAACAAGTTCATTGTTGTTTTTATTATCGTATTTTTAAAGTTCACTAGGTTTCGTTACAGTTAAAATTTTGTCAAAACAAGTCTGTACTGGTTCCATATATGTTACTTAAACTTTTAACATTTCCATTTACTCGTTACACAACATGTACCACTGAACTTTAAGGAATTCCTAAATTACAAAAATTCCCGAGGTACGTGACTATATTTTAGCTGATAAACAAGTTATATCCTGACTTAGTAACCTGGTTTACGCATATTTTGCGTAGAAATATAGATGGCTAGGTTATTATTAACAGTTGAATAATTCACTATTATTCATGTATATACATATGCACGCACCACTTAACTCACAGTTGTAAATATTAGTTTACGAATAATTGAAAATGTGAAAATAATGAACAGAGTGGAGAAAATGTGTTATCTGGTACACGCATAATTATGAATGATTACTGTGCATGTTATAAAACTATCCGGACCCTTAAGCATATTGAACCTGTATACGTGAACAGATTAACACAACCTTCCAATACAAACTAATATTATTAAGTTTTATTTTGTAGCGGTGCATAATTCTATAAATATTCTGGATACCACAATTTTCTTAGTATTTGTTGTGCGTCTAACGGCGTATCAATAGCATAAAACATGCAACAGTCGACCACAAACTTGCAACTAGAAACCAAGAATTCAGTAAAAATTCCGTGTCCTCGATTGCGTTTCTCTGTGCGCCACGAGCGAAGCGCACGTGTCGATGGCGTTACTCCCAGAGGAGGAAAGATGTACAATTTGCTACGACCAATGGACCGAATATGACTATCTGTTGTCTGGTCGATGTGTGCCAGTTAGAACAAGCTCCAGCAGTAACGTGCTCCATTACAACCGAAACATCAGTTTAATCAACTCCGTGGATAAACGGTATTTAAGTATTTTGCAGACGGCAATCAAGCCGTAGCGAATTCGCTTGGTTTCTTGAAGGGCAGAACCGGGTCGAAGTGCAACGATGCCGTTATTATGTTTTTCAATTCGTCCGGTTCTAAATGCGGTCGATCTTGCCTTACAACCAACAATCCACCACCACCACCACCACCGACACCAACACCACGACTATCACCTATCAACATATCGTTGTCTTCACACATGCAAACCCGGAACAGACAATGCAAGTTTCAATTGGAACCAGCGTCTCTTCCTTCACGAACAAACAAGCCTCCTATGTGTTATGTTGTATAGGGGTCATATGCAAAGATGTCAAGATACCAACCAGTATTAACCTGTCGGTACATTACAACTTCGTAAATCACCACCAGTACAAGTGTATACATGCGGACGTAACATGATCGTACATTGTTTAGCCAATTCACCGATGCATGTCATTGACCGAATTCCCAAGCACACTAGCAGCACCAGCAGCAGACGTATTATTTGCTTCGCAGAGAGATGCATAAATCCATTTCAAAAAGGCACGGAGACTCAATGACTCGGTCACATATTTAACAAGCGGACAAAAACCACAAAACAAGACTTGAACCAATTAAGCGTGAAACAAGATAGTTAATGTTAATGATCAATTAAATGTCTAATAAACTTTGGAGAATTAATCAGCCATGAGAGAAATAAAGAAAAATAACACGACCAAAATAAAATCCAGTGATGAGAGTCAATACTTAACAATAAAATATTGTTAGTTCCTCGAGCCATATCTACTACATGCTCAGGTCGATATACAATGTAGTGGTAATATCATCCGGGCTATATAATGATGATAAAGTACTTAGTCACCACGTGATCAATACATGGCACTCTGGATCGTCTCATCAAACACTTAATGTGCTGATGCCGTCCCTGGAAAGATGACGAAGTCAAGCATCAAAAGAAGTGGTTCGGCTCATCTGACATTGACAAACAAACGAACGCACGTTATCGGATAGCTTTGCTTCCAGCTGCAGCAGCAACAGCCTCGGTAGCTTTCCATTGAATGCACACTCTCTCGATCAGAGCGGATGGATGGATGGATGGACGAATGAAGAGTAAAAGAGACGTGATGACGAATTGGTCTCGGCTCGTGCTTCTTCAAACGGTGAGCAATTAACGGCGACATTATCATCGCATGGCGGAAGTCTACCGCCCGGATATGATGTGGCGTGGATTGGTTCCACGTGCGCGCGCGCCTTGCCAATATGCAAACACTCATCTACATGCTAATCTTGATAAACTCACTCGGCACAGGGACGGGTAGCATCATCATCATGCGATGAATTCACTACCAGCAGCAGCAGCAGTAGCAGGAGTTTCTGCCAGTACTTGGAAGTATGGCTTGTTGGCTTTCCACTTGGAATCACAACAATATCCACGGTAACGCTGCCACCGCACGATTCTGTTAATGGAATTTTTTAATATGAAATTTGATTGGATTCCCGAACGACGCTGCATTTTTAATGTTTGGTGATGAAGGAAATTTAATTATAAGTAAATAGTTATTGTTTACGACGAAACGCTTAATGTAATTCAATTTAATCATGAAATATGCTTAGCTAGAACTAGAACTGTAAGAAATAAATATGGAATATATGGAAACTACTTTAGATCTCTTGAAATTGAAAGTAATTATTTGTTAAGACAAGTATCAAATTGTATACGTGTATGTATATCAAATTATTACAACATATATTTGACATCACATTCATTAAATACAGCTATGCTACTACTAGTTATTTTAAATGACAGATTATTATAAAAAAACTCCTCGCAAATATTAATGACCAGTTTATAATTAAATCATTATCAACACATCTAATCTATATCCTATATTATCTACTTAAACACGAATGACAATTTAGCATGTCAAAACAATAGGTAGTAATCAAAACACATCAATTAACTTGCCAGTGCACAGTGTGCCAATTAAACTTTCGGATTCGAATTTATAATTAGTACATTGATAAAATCAAACGTGTGCGTGCAAAAAAGGACTTATACAAAGAATGAGCGAGAGTGAGAGAGACAGAGAATATATACTTAACACTGGTAACGGGATCTTGAAGAAATAAATTCACAGCACGGTAGCCAGCCGTGAATGTTGATTGATTAACAACGCTGTTTCGTATTTATCAAAAGCGAAATCGTAACAAAAAGCCAGCATTAATTTTCAAATTACACACCTGTTGTGCTATAAAGCTGCCTAATTATTGGTTTTCACAGAGAGTACACAGGGCCGTACTCAGCAAAGTAAAATAGCCCTTTCATCAATACATACAAATATTATATGTACAAATTATAATGTTTAATCGGAGTAAAATCTTACTTCTTGATCATACTTGGATACTCGATATTACTTTCCTAAAAAAATATTTACTTTTAAAATGAATTCATCAAATTCAAAATGTTTTATGTAAACTTTCTTGCAGATTGGATACTGCGCTCTATTTCATAAAATATTAAAATAAATGTTTATTAATTTATTAGTAAAAATAGATTTAACTTAATGCATTCATATAGAACTTTACACCTCTTCCATTACTGGAGTAGCATAACTGAATGCTACAAAACATTCAAACAAATACGGACCGTGTAATTCTATGTATTTACATATTAACTCGGTATAGTGTTAGACAGTGCGCATGCGTGTCTTATCTGCATATGTTAACCTTAAACCAAGGTCACAACAAAATATAGCACATAGCTGGCTACAAAGGATAGAAAATTTCACAATTCCACCACCGCGACAAGCAATCCTTTTAAAACGTTTTTCACACGCAACATTTATGAATATTCATAAGCAAGACTCGAGCGAAAACGACTAATTGAAACTGTTACGCGATGTCATCACGTTTAAATGAAGATTTTCAGAGGGACTGCAAATAACAACGGCGTCCATCACACAGCTAAGCAAAGAGGTACACTGAAAATGCTTAGTTTGTTCTTTATGATTTAATTAAAGAAAACGTCAAGATATGTACATAGCATATTTACTACCACAAACGTTTTGTAAGTTATTCTGGGATAGCGGAATGAAAACAGATATATTTATTTACAAATTACTATGAATTTACAGACAATGGTAAATTAAACTATTAAAATTAGTTCCAAATGGATCAACAAAGTAAAAAAGTAGCTAGATTATTTTAGTTTTGTTCCAATTCTATAAAATATAGAATATTTCGTTCAGAGAAATAAATAAATGCCATGTAATTTGATTCGCGGAAAACTAATTTTAGCAATAGACCATATAACCGCAGATTCCAATTATTGACAAAATTTGTATCAAACAAAAACCAGTGTCGATTTATAGAAAATATATAAAAGTACAAATATCAATTTCTTTAAAAAAACAATACTACCTTGATAGCTAAATTATTAATAGCAAAGATTTTAAAAAATTCTACAAAAAAACACCAATTAATAGTTACTTCAAACAATGTTACGCCGGGTAACTAATCAACTTTTTTTTAAGTCACGTAAAATCACAAGCCAAAGTATCCATCGTCTTCTTCGTTCGAATATTTCAACAGGAAAAAATAACATAAAGTTCCTGTTTTTTGCTGCGCTTTTTTTTCGACAAACAAAAGAAGGTAATTGAATTTGCTGTCAGAGTAGATTGTACAAATAAAATAACAAATTACATGTCATGAAACAAATTGATAAACGTTTGAGAAAATCATGCCGGTCATGGTACTTCAACCGGAAAAGTATCAGTAATATGTGGCAAACGCAAGAAACCGACCGAAAATTCTATAAAAACTGCAAACCAAGCGCAGTGCCATCGCTGAGTTAACTGTAGTACTACAAAAAAGCCCATAGCATTCTACGACGAACGGTACAGTGCACGGGGAGAACGTTTTGTTATTGAACAATGCACAGAGTGAAGGGATTAATTGAATTTTCAAGTAATCATTTTTTACTCTCTTCACATGCATTGTATAATATTATCCTGCAAATGGTGAAAGATTGGTTGAACTGGCTATGTTGTAACTTGCACAGAAGCACGCTATAACGTAGAGTGTATGAGTAGGCGTGTTGGAGAGATTTGTTATGTTACGATATAGGTACAGGATAGATGGCCGATGTGTCCATAATGTCACGTAGTAGAACACGGAAGCGTCCATGCTATGAGTGTTCATATTACCTGATTAAGAAGTTATTCAGTGAATACTAACCGTGTAACGCAACATCACAGCATGAGGTCCTCGCCGCCAGGATTAATGTATCCGCCTTAACGTTTTACAGGTAGTAGTGAACACAAAAACATTGTCCATCCGCATCGCCAGAAATAATTGCATTTTTTGCAATGTAGCCAGAAATTAAAATAGCAATCTTAAGGGATTTTAAGCAAAGGATAAATCAAAATTGGTTTTATTGATTGAATTCATGCACTTTTCTTCTAAAATACATTGGAAATAAATATTCTCATATTTGAAAAAGAGAAGAATTCTGGTACTTTCTTGCAACACCCTATATAATAATTCCATTAAGTTTGCTTAACAAATTACTAGCTCTATTTTAATATCCGAAAGAGTTTTTTTATACAGAATCACCTTATATCAACGGTACATTATGAATTAATATATTGCAGATTTGATAATGATAAAGTTCCATAACCTTTATCAAAAGAAAACATGACAAATTACACATACCACCCAGAACGGAAATTAAAAACCAAAACCGAAATATGATTAGAATATCTAATGAACTACACCGATTCATGGTGATCTATCAGTTGCCAGTCTCGATTCAAATAACGTTTACATCTTATCTGTCACATGTTCAACCTTTATCACGATACAAATTAATCATTCTCCCGTTAAATCTCTCCACAACGTTATCCATCCTAATCTCCGTTGGTATTAGAGTCTAAATTCGTCTGTCAACGTGCTTAGATGTGATCGTTGACAGTGATAACGGTGATCATTGGACAACAGCTTTGATTTCAAGTGTACGTACGCACGTATAGTACCCGATGCGGTAAGACTTCTATGTGTACCGATTGTGATCGGCCGTTATCATTATAGTGTGCGTGTGTGTGCTCGTTTGCTATTAGTTCTAGAATGCCGACCAAGAAGCCTGTTTGTTCGTATTTCACGTATACACATGCGTGTCTGCACTTGTAGTGTATCTCTACTGTATGTGTGAGCTAGAGATGTTATCATTGAATATGTATTGCTTTCGGAAACCTAAGAGGTATTTAGTAAATAAATGGCATTGGGACTCCGCTTATTCGCTAACAGTCGATGTCGGCACACACACATACACCAGTTCTAACTTGTGTATAGCCATTGTGAGCAATGGACATGGATTGTTATATTTTAAATACATTTCAATCTGATCAAAGATTTGTTTAGAAGGTCTTCTCAAAAGGAGAACAGTGTCTCAGGAAATGATATCGAAACAAACGAGCAATAAGTTTTCTGTTTTAAGAATGTCAGATTAAAAATAAATAATATGAAAATTACATGTTTTTGAATATGAATGCATGCAGTAATATTAATTATGATTTCTGATAAAATTTAGCATACAGCACAACAGTTAATATATAATTGTAGCAAATTTTAATTAACTGCAAATATACAAATGATGTGTCGTGTATTAATACAGATAATTATAATGAGTACGTCGTTACAGTGAATAACAATTTCATCGCGAAACATAAATGTATCATATATAGCAATTAACAGCCTTTATGAACGCATCGGAATAGATATTTTTCAATTATATTACCAAATTACAAATTGATTTGGCAATCACATCATTTGTAATAATATTTGCTGATGTTTTTAATTGTATATACACACGCACATATAAACATTGGAATATACACCTAT
>JAGJTL010000037.1:733379-764549 GCA_022063505.1 Calosoma granatense
TTTTTTCATGATTCCAATACTCTATACTGTGTATAAGAAAGTAATTAAGAAGTTGCAGTGTATATAAACTATAAATAAAACACTACTGTTCAAGAAATATGAATTAAATTTTTGTATAAGTATTAAAAAATTTGAGACTTGATTCAAATATAAATAAAATATGAATGATGTGCTAGGAAAATTACATAAAATACATACAAAATTTCATAATAAGTTACAACGGTTTCGTGTCATTCAATATGTATAAGATTCCCAAAATATTACTGGCCCGGACCACATCTCACCTCTGAAAAGCACTCTGGGGTCTATTCAAATATTTTAGCCGAAGGAATGTATGTACGTACATATGCATATTGATTCTAATTACGGACTACACAAACAAAGTTTACAAAAGCAGTAATTTTCACATAAAAATAACAGTGCTGCAGATGCAGTTCAGAGGTAAAAATTACAGTGATTTACAAGAATGTAGCATGAAATATTCCATCGCAGATTCCCACGATACTTTCGTTAAACATACAAAATCATCGGTTTGTTTACTTGTGAACCAACCACAATTGTACAACAAGATTTACACGGTACACATCACATATGATTATTATATATTTTAACAACTATAATTTAACTATTAACTCGTACTAAACCACACACAGTCATAAATCATCAACACTCTCGGTACACAAGATGGTTAGGTAAATTAGAACATGCCATTTTATAACTAGATGCAAGTTCCAAATACAGGCACACACACACAGGCAAACACAACGCAAAGTAATAACATGTTCTCGACTATAGATGAGAATGGTTGTTAATTTAAACATAGCGAAACGGACACACTCAAATACAGGCAGCGACCCACGCACATTTCTGCAAACTTTAGTGCCCATTATGAAAAGTGATCGCTCAAAGCTTGTAATACGCCTGGCGTAATAAATTTTAAATACTAGACCAGGCTTTATTGTTCAGGCAGTCATAACTGCTTACAGTCAATTCGAAACCAATAACTTTGGCATAGATGAAACGACCTTCGGCGCACACTCGTACGTACACTGACAGTGCGCATGCGTAACACAATGCCACGCGGAACTGACCGAGGGAATACGATGAGCGATCCTAACCTCACATACTCGTGCCCGCGGTACGGTAATACATATAAATATGCGGGTAGAGACATTTTATATTTGCACCATGTGCGGTCCAATGTACGTACATATATTCCGTAAGCGTGTAGTACACGTATGCAATCGAACAGGGGAAAAATATTTAGAGCTATTGAGCCCGGATTGATGGAAACATGCGAGTTTATCGTACGGAAGGGGCAACTAAACGGCATAATATGTTTAAAAGGATTACCCGAGGATAATTTATCGTCGTATATAGAGTACACACATACATATTTATATTGGCTTGTAAATCTATTTTAAATAAAATATATGATAATTGTATAGCGGTTATACTGTGGTGCGTATGTTTGAAGATTTGCAACATTATTGCCTGGCTGTTGGATTTAAAACGGCAGTAAATAAAACTACAGTTAGTTTATTATATATTCTATCGAGTAATCTACGGAAATAGACAAGCAAATTAAACATTCTTATATTTATAACTTTATTGACAAGTGACAAAATGTAATGTATCACATTTATTTAAAAATATACTTTTATTTAACAGCATCAAACACAAACGTTGAAAAATGAACTTATTCAAACATAAATCAACTGTTTAATTATTACTTGGTCAGGGTGGCTAATTAAAATATAGCTAATTACATGCGAACCCAAGAAAATGAGCTATAAGGAAAATAATTAAATGGAAATATTTGCAGAGAACAAATTGTGCAAAAGGCCAAATAGAAGCGTGGTATACCACACTAGGTCATACAGCTAAAATCAACAAGGCATGGCATGGAAATGAAATGATTAATAAATACATATTGTAGTAATATGTACAAATGTTGTTATATTCAGCAAATATTCCCTGTTGTATTATTATTAAATGTATTGAAACAGATGTTAACGAACTGTATATTCATATACAGGGCGTTTTAAAGTAACACTCTCATATCATATGCATTACTATAGTAATTGTGTCAATATTAGTAGAAACACCCTATAGCTCTTAGAACGCGCAGTGTTTAGCAGTGAATAATAGTCGTTATATTTATACAATCAATCTTATAAACAAATAATATACTATTATATAATTATATTTATATCAATGACAAGTTACAACGAGTTAAAGTAAAATACATTATTCTCATTGTATAGAAGCAATAGTTCTCAATTATATCATACACACGGCTTCTGCGCCACCATCCACACGGTCGTCCTTGCATGCATACAATCAATTACTCCGTACAGAAGAGATGTTATATGTAAATCTGTAATCGATCATCAATTATGGCTAACTGACATTCATGCTTACTCGCTCATGGATCGCACAAATAATTACGGGCACGCGTAAATAATTAAAGGTGTCGCGCATGCGTAGAAAAATCATGCATATCAATGTGTTCTTCACACATAACCTATACTGTAAGCATTATATCATTTTAATTATAACTGACAGGTCAACGAACAGCGTCTGCTTAAAAAACCATTTTAGATTAATTAAACTGTTTCTTTTGTATTCATTCACTATTTGTTGCTACTGGTGCTGCTGCTAATTATAATTACATTATACGCGATCATTTTAAGCGGACGAGGAATAATATTAACAATGATGATGAAGAATTTATCCCGCTGACTATGTATAAGTTGTTTGATTAGTGCACTGCATATAGTATAGTTAATGAGATTGACGTTTTTGTTAAGTTATCCGGTAGTTAATGACTATTAGTTTATAGTCCTATTATCTTTACACTTTACGGAGACAAGACTAAAATGAATAGTACAAAGAAATGACAAAGTATAAAAAAGGACACGATAATTTTAGTTAGAAATAAATGTTTTTTTTAAGTTAAATATGCAAAGATTTATTGAAGAAAACGTTGTACGAACCTGACTATAAAATAAAATGATGACGCAATAATTTTTTTGTCCTTAGAAATATTTTCTAAAAAAAAGATACATCTATTTTTACATATGCTTTTTATAAAAAAAGGTTATAATATATATTTCTGTAAGTAGGTACGACAAAAAGATATTTTTTTTCTTTTTGTACGTACATAATGGAATACCTAGATATGTTGCTGAAAATGTATATTTTCCATTAGTTTTCTTTTAGAAAAACATATTTTTGTGATACATTTACAAAGATCAAGTTTATTCAGCTGTAAATACGGTGTTGACAACTGCATAGAAAATATGCATTATTAGTGAAATAAATAAAAGTATTACTAATCTAATATTTTAAGAATTCTAGCATTTGAATACTAGTTAGGGAAATTACCCAGTTAATTTAAATTATTTTCCAGTAAATGTAAAATACAAAGCAATAAATCCAACTCGCATATGCATCCAATCTAAATGAATCAACTATAAACTCATATATTTGGTCATAATAACCAGCGTCATAAATAAATAGTACAGCATTCTGACATCGGCAATCATTTCTAACTGAAATCAAGTCACATATAAAATACCCAGCAACTTGCAATGATAAACCTGTAGATATATAAATGCATTAAGGAAGTAATAATTATAACATTATGAATGATGATTTCAAAACGAGTTGTGCAACAAAAATAATCTTTGATTTAGATATACTAATTTAAATAGAAATATATTTATGGACGCAAGATGAAATTATATCTTTAATATCAATTAACGAAGTTTGAATATTAATTTGCTCTATTTTTCTTTAAATAATCCATATTTCATTTTATAAGTAGCCTGATGATGTCACACTGCAGCAAATAAAACTAAAAAATATATTTTAGTTTAGCTCTAATGAAATTTCACAAGTTCAATAAATAAATATAGGTAACAATAAATAATTAGTACTCATACAACGTTAGAACATAAAACAAGACACATAAAACTCGTTCGTACAAGAATATACTTGTTAACAGGTGATTAATCTCAATGCACACGCTTTATCAAATGTGTTCCACCTCGTCCGTTTGTGCGTTAACTTTAGTATAGAAAACCAAACCAGAAAAAACCTCTGGTGGCACACGAATCGATCCCGATGCGATTACACATGAAATACTCGTAAAAGGAACCGAAACGAATTCAATGCAAAACATCCAATTTTATTAGCAACAGGAAAGGGCTTTAGGCTTCGGGACAAGGCCGCACACTGTGATCGAAACTGAAGAAGAATCGCAGAACAGCAGGCAGCACAGTGTATGTATATGCTGGCAATGCTTGGTGCACACACACAGACACAGATACAGATACAGTGACATCATAAGCCGTGAATCTTCAAGTTTAGGAAGTTCCGGAGTCCTAGGGATTTGAAATTCACTTCCACGTTCTCACACAAGGCACGAATGGAAGGGTGTTCGGTGTATATTTTACAACTGACAGCAAACGAACACCACCAGGAGAAGCAGCATAGCTAGAGACCACGGCGACGACTCGCACCACATCCGCCATCATACCCACGGATCCACGTCACATCTTTACAGGCTGGGAGTAAGTACAATTTAGCATCCGGAAGCTTCTGGCATTGAAGCGTCAAGACTATGTACATTATGTGGAAAATATATTCATTGAAATGCTTACTTTGACTGGCATGTAAGGATTTTAGGACGCGGTTCAATTTAAATATCAATTCATAATCGACAATAATCGAAATGAATCTACATTGCTTATTTGTTAAATTAAAGCTACTAAACAGATTCAATATTAGTTTTGATTTGTAATATATAAGTTCATCTAAGGAACCCAGCATTAGAATGAAGAAATTGATAGTTTCAATGTACTTTTGAAGGAGGGATCTACATATGTGACTTGTTAAAGCCGGCCCTGATATTTCTGGTTTTCTCCATCGATGCTGGTAGCAAAGTAGCCGGGCCGACTATAAAAGCGAACATAAACTTGCATGTATACGAGCCATTACGACTTGGATCAAGCAGCACATTCGAACGAACGTAATTTGCTCTTGGCAAAGAAAAAAAGACAGACAAACAATGAGCAGAGCAATTCGGGACGGTGACGCTGCCGCCGTGGCGACGATCATTCCACTAATTATAAATTTATAATTGGATCAGAGAGCTGTACATCAGCGTTGGATATCTGTTTTCATTATCGTCAGCCACATACACACACAAACATAGAACGAACGACATCATCCGATTCTAGATTGCTTCATTCTCAATCGTGTCAACATTTCTTGGCTTGTTCCAAAATACTGACTTATCGTAGTTCAGGAAAATGATTATCAAACAGTCACTCAATTGTAGAGACATTTATTTTTAGTACAACCTCTGTATCAATACAAATCACATCTACTTTTTATAATAATTTGTCCATCGGCTATACAATACAATCCACAAAGAAGAATGACACAGTTCTCATAAAAATCTATGACTGCGGTTAGTAATAATATCGTCTACAATATCATTTGGATCTACGAAAATATAACAGTTAGATCTCTGAATTCGTGATAGGATCGCATGAGTCAAATCCATGGGAACTCTTTTAACAATATCCATTTACACTATGGAAAATTAGCAGATCAATAAAAGCACGCGATCTTGTTTCATAATCGAATACCGCGATCAGATTAATTACTGGGATATCTCACTAAATAAGCGAGCACAGAAAAAAACCCGTAGTTATACAATAAAGTTTTGTGTTGTTGGACATAGAAAAGTTCGAAGCACCAGAAACACCAGAACACAGGTAGGTTCACCTAATCCATTGATGTTTCAAGGTAAACCAGATAGCATTTTGTTGCTTCCGCCGTTACAATTGTCTGTTCACTAATTAGTATTAAAAAAGAACCGGGAACGCGCTAAGACACGCGTATCAAATGGCGGCCCTTAAATTATATACAAGTATTAACCTGTACATGTAAGTGTGTGTGTGTGTGTAATGTTTGCATAAACCAACACAAGACACGATGGTATCTCTTCCTGTTATTTTACTATTAAGTCTGATTATTTTCATATATAAAAACTAAACGTTCTTCGTCCTGTTCACGTTTTTTGTTCGGCTGGTGTATAATTAAAATATTAATTTATGACAATCGTGCTCCATAGGAAGTTCACAGTATATACACGCGCATATACTGGTTGCCGGGTTCTGATAAACAAAGAACACGTTTTAAAATACATTTTTTTTGGAGGTGATTAAAATTTCTTAAATTTTTCGCACAGAAATTCTATGAAATTTATCTCGAATATTTTAACATTGTCTTGATAAAAATCCAATTGAAATTTTAATAAACATGTTCTTCAATATAACTAAATTTTTTAATATTTTAAAGAAGAAATACAATCACAATGATGCTGAATCATTGATACGAATCTAAACTTGATTTATAAAAACATCTAGAAGAGGAAGTGAACTGTTTATTAATTCCTAATTTAGGTAAAACTACAATAAACTAGCCCAGGTTGTAACGGTATAATTTTTTTATTGGCTAATAAGAATGTTAGATTTGTCGTGAAATGATCTGATATCGCGGATGAACTGTGCTCATTTAGTTTGACACGTTTCGTATAATAATGTAGCGAAGTGACTGTGAAATTTACAATAGTAATTTCATCACGATAACACCGACTAAACCGGATTCACTTCCTCTTAGACTAGACAGACTATAGAGTGTATAACTCAGGAGAAGGTGTGATGCAAATAACTAATTCTACAGATAATTCTCCAGAACATCACAGCATTGTGTCTATGCAGAATTGCCAATAAACTAAATAATAATTATGTCAGATAGTTAATATGAGAATCTGTCATATCGTAAATACACCTAGCCTGTGTTTCTCACGCAGGGTCGTTCATTCACATTGTACAGAGAACGTCCTAGTTGTTTCTCTAGACTTTGGCGCCGCTAAGACACTGTCCTCTGATGGTGAACGGAAGTATTAAAATACAGTCCGGCTAGATTACATTCAGTATTGCTACTGTGTAATGACTAATTTGTTAAAAATACATTTATGTCTTACTATAAGAAGAAATAGTTAATGTCAGACATTCTACATTGAACACTCTTGCATTTTTTCAAGATACTTAAGAATTTATACACGGAAAAATACTCTTATTCTTTAGAAATACATTGATTCATTTAGAAAAAGATTTCATAGCAATTATTTAGGATACTATTGAATCAAATTACCTGGAAATATTAATACAAGTGTATCATACGTATGCTGTCATATACAAATGCACATGTACATATATTATTTGAACTGTGTTAATATTCAAGTACGTGTAGATATATGTCTATAGGGGAGTAGGGTTTGGCTAGAGTATCATATGTGCATATTACGCAGGCGACAGTATGCTTGTCGCTTGTACCGTAATACTGGCAGATGTTCTCTTTGTTAATGATTTATTCACAACCACTTTCATTTGACTTCTAAATTATACACTTGTGCCCATACACAGGCGCTAACACATAACGGTGCCAACATCAGATCACTTACATATCATTAAAACTGCAGTTTCCTAATTACCATATCAAAACAGCAATAGATACTCAGATAATATTAGGAATAATAGCAGAGTATATATGACAAAGTGTGTGGACATGAATTTGAAAAAAATAAAAGTATATAGCGAGGGATTATGAGACAATAAAGGACCTGCTACTTCAGTAATTGGAAAACCGTAACATTTCCTAAGATTAAAGGAATCAAAACTTATTTTACATCAGCAAGAAAATTAGATAGTAAATAGTTATTCAAGTTTTTGTGTTGAGATTCAGAGTGAATTTAATTTCACTACACTTCATGTAAATAATAGATTTGTTAACAAAACGAAGTAAATTTGTATTATAAGTAGCCTTATATGATTGGTTTGAAGATTATAATCTGTTATTTTGCATCTTGATAAGATACGTGTTATGCATAATGGCAACAAGCTGCTTCGTAAACGCCAACGTACAGACATCAAGCGATGAACGAACGATAATAATTAAATTATTAAACATTCATCGAATCCGGTGAAGAACAGGCGCGAATTACGACGAGAAATGACAGCATGATTAAACATTGCCGCGATAACATCTGTAGAGCAATCCATCAATGTGCGAAGCATTATAGTGCGCGTGCGCAACTTGTAGCAAAATATTTGAACAGTATCTAATTATAAAATTATTCTGATGCAGACTTTCTACAAAGAAGTTTAATCAAAATGAATAATATTAAATCTGACTAGTATTTCTCTGCAGGTTCCCTTCAGGAACATATGTATGCTTTAAAATTTCATACACCTAGATACAAAATAGCACATAAGATATATTTCTCACAACAATTAAGGACAAGTTCATCACATGTCCTAATTACAGTTCATTGTCCAAACCAATTCATTTATTCTTTTTACAACAAGTTCTTGAAGATGACACCTTTTAACTTACATTCTTTAATTTTTTTTTTGTGTGAACGTTCAAAATCTTGTACATCAAAAGTAACTGTACGCAAAACATAAAAGAACAAGTACATTCCGCGTAATTGACAGTTATAAGTGTCATATTAATGAGCGTGTACTTGAAATTTGTGCCGAATAATTTTTTGTAACGGTACATGACAAGGAACCTTTTATTTTACAAACGAGTTTATGCCGAAAATGTTTTTTTCTCTTTTAAGGCTTGATTGAGGAACCCTTTAATTTTATTTTGCAAAAGACCGGACCACACAACACCAGCCCACCTGTGCTATGATAAATTGTAAAATAAATTCATAACAGCTCTCATCAATCATTTGTAATTATATGTGTGTAACTAGATTGTACCCAGGCATAGCAAACCTACTACTTCACAAAAAATCATTCAAAATTAATTTACTAACTAGAATTCTATGTAAACAGTACGTAATTAACAATGTGTATTCAGCCAATCACATTAATGTGCGTTATAGTTTGTAATTCAATATATGTAATTCCATGTACAGAAATAATAATGGAATATAATTTACTGATATTTGGTATTTCTGTTTACTTAATATTACATATAGAGATATTATTTTAAATGTGCACTGAGCATTTCAGAACTTACAGTAAATTTAAATGAATACAATTTTATTCTAAATTATTGATAATAGAGCCATAATTTTTTAAAACCTCAAAATTATTACACAAGAATTAAAGGGTCTATGAAAACATATGGCCTCATAAACTATTATTTATTAATTTTAAGGATACTGTTCCAAATACAATTTTTATTAATATTTCTTGTGTTTATATATGCAAAATACGCTGAAACTTCGCGGCATCATTTTTCTTTTCTTCATTTATAATAAAGTATTCCCCTACTAATCGATCTCATACTCATCATTCACATTTTAAGGTATTTTCTGAAACGATACATTGGTACTTAACTGGTATATGCTATCTGCTAGTATGATCGCATGCGATTCGAATCCCTCTGCACTAAATCACATGTAGAACATGCGTAGAGTCCGTAAGCTATTCATGCTTGCTCATTTGTTGACGTACGGCTTTCGTTGAAATCCATACATCTTTCACATGTATATAATCTTTTCTTAAATCGCCTACAATTATCATTCTGCTCGCCGCCGGGCGGCAACTGCTATCATGTTGTCCGCGGGCCATTTAAATACAAAATGTCGACCAAGCTAATCAGTCATCGAGTTTATTACAGATGGAGGCTCGGAAGCAGGCATCAACAGGTAATACTACGCGAGCGAGTTCATTTTTCAAATCGTCACTGAATTACTATCACTTACAAATGTACAAACGATAATAACTATATGCTGTGTTTTGTAATTTATAATACTCCAAACTAAAATACTAGGTTTGGTTCTGACTTGCATCATTCATTTCTGTATGTGATATAGTTTTGTAATACGAACTTTGTAATGAAGCAAACAAAATATTTGCAACAATGTTGCCATGATAATATAAATCACTTACTTCTGATGAAATATAAATTAAAATATTTGTAATTTAACACATTAACTGTCGTGTGTATATATTTGGATACACATCATCGTGGGTCTTTCCTTTATGAAAATCGATATGTGTTTAGAACACTGGTAATAATAACTCAAATTTGAAAAACGCTTAAAACTATGAAACAGCGCTAAACGGGACCATTTTAATGTAATGTTACGACAACAGCAATCAAGAATGTCTTACTGAACGTATATCTTCATATCACTAAAAGTAAAACTTATCTTTCATTCACAGAATTACTAAAAATAAAATACACAAACCTCTTATATAGTATCTCAATTGTAACACATTCGAGCAACTTAAAATTATTTGAAATTATCGTGTCTTGAAAAAAAAATCTCAGCTTCTACTAAAAATTTTTAAACAACACTCTATAGTGATAAATAAAATAATGATGGGTTGTGAATTTCATATGTGTCGGGGCTTCTCACCATATCATATACACGCGAGAAACATGTACAGACACGACGTTCCATATACATAACATTATACAAACGTGCATATACACGTATGTCCATATGTGTGTGTGTTGGTAAGATACTCACGCAAGAAGAATTCCTTTCATTAAACACATCTTCACGGCTAGAATTTTTACACAATTATAGTTATTTATGTGACGCGGTCTTGCAATATATAAAATGTATCTTGATTAACATTTTCATACAAAGTTACGGGTATATAAACGTATATCTCTTTCCTATGTATGTATCTGTCTATATATGTGCATGTGTGCCTTCATACATAGGGAAACAAGAAATATTATGAGCATGTGCTGTGAATACATAAACATGTGATGTATAGTTTGTCAAATGGATTGTTTAGTAGAATATTTTATCCTGCTGCGGCGTTGAATCAAAATTATAACTGAATTTTATATTACATGTAAGTAATGCCGAAAAACACCTACTGTAATATTTTTATCAAGTATCAAATATTATTCTTTCAATTCTATATATATTTGTTCATATCTATTTTGAGTTACTCTATTAAAAAAAAATTTGACAGTCCTAGTTTCCAAAGATACAATACACAAACTAATAAACGTAAATTTTGCAGAATAAGTCCTTAATACCTAAACAATATAGACGTAAAATTACACTATTATCAACCTTCCAAGAAAAAAAATTATTAAATTATTTCGAAACATAATTGTTCGACTATGTATATATCATAAAATCAAAGTATAACTATATTTCCTCAAGTGAAGATTTCTAAATGCCAGACAATTTTAACCAACAAGACTGAATACGCCTTGGCTCGCATAGATATAATGATAATATTACACTCATACACACTAACAGTGTATTATAAACAGTAAATTACACACTTACATATACATGTCGAGACTCGTCCCAAACAATTGCAGGCGCTTACCTGGAAAAACAAGAAAGAAATGTGTCAGTAATCACAGGGTATTATTAAAATCTAGCGAAGATAATGAATTTTAAATTATACGTTGGTGGCGAATTCAAGAAAAACCCTTTAAACCAAACGAGTGGGTAGCTTATGTGTAACCTTTACGATGTTGTATAAATGATATCCACTAGTACTGTATACTAGCTATTATGCTTTCAATAAGAGCATGAGAGAATATTCCACATTGTATAAACGATTATTCTATCAGATCATTAACAGTGTTACCAACAGTATTCAACACAAATACAATGATACAACTCGTAAATTTGAACAAAGTCACTTTTTCAATTCTTCAGTTGTTACGCACGAACAAATGAATGAATGTTTTTTTGCTCTGCCAAAAAAAATCTAACGAATTACAAATTCTTACCCATTGTGACGAGCCTGGAAATTGAATTTCTATTATTATATTCAATTACGTACATGTTTCATAGTCATTCATATTAATATTCAAAAGAAAAAAACTAAATTAAATTCATATGATAACAATGTACAATGAGCAGTCTTCTTTTCAAATGGGTACTTGAACTTTTAAATACAAAAACATACCAATGAAAAACTCATTATATATTGGAAGCAACTGATATAATATCATGATAAAATTAATATGAAATTATATTGAGTAATATTGGAACTATTCAGTTTTAATTTAATTACATCCTTACAAAATATTCCTGATCGTTATGAAGCAATTATTCGTGGCAATGTATTATACTACTACAAGTTACGAGACAAAGTTTCAATGGCAAAAAAACTTGTGTATTTAGTATGCTGAACTTGCATGTAACTGCAACACAAGAAAATACATGTTTCGTAGCAATATATACAAGTGTAGTAGGTAATTCACAACCTTGCCTTGGCAAATGGCAAGTAAAATAATCAATATATGCATACCATCGTTATCAATTCGTGCAGTCAGAGCACGACCACTCCGTACACGGAGAGAGAAAAAAACCTTTATTTCTGAAATCCTTAAAGAACACCCGCACCAGCAGACCAGACATGTCGTCACTGGTACGGTGTTGAAGAAGTTTGCGCGAAGCATTTGTACGACGCTAATTGAAAATGGTATTTTCGTCGAAGTGAAATAAAGAGAAGTCGAGCAAGGACGCGCGCGCACTCGTGTAGTGTTTTAAATGCATGTCGCGTGCAGCGTGACTAAAAATTTAGATTTCTATTGGCGAAACATCCCCAGGCGGAAGTTCCGTCTCACCACCGTTTCCGCACTAATGGAGACAACGTGGAATTCAATATGGATGTTTGACTTTCAATCTTATTGGTCTATTTTTGTGTAGCTAACCACGGCATAATATTAACGTTGATGAATTCTAAATGAGCCCTTGGACAACAGAAGAATATAGTTAATGCTTGTGCAAATATAGAATATAAAATAAATGCTTCATAAATTTTATTTCAATTTATTACTTAGATCTAGCCAAATATATAAAAAAGAAAATTAGATATTTTGTGAACAAGTAATTATCAGGTTTGTAGGCTCAAGTTCAACGTAAATCTCAAATCATAAAGAAAATTTATAGAATCTGACTAGTAGTATGAATATCATGGAACAAGTTCTATTAAACGTTAATCTGGCATAGAATTGAAAACACGATTGGTTAATTTTATTCTCATTCGAGAAAAACAATAATTGCACCAATACGAAAAATATAGGTTTTTTTCTCTATTCTCCTAAACGATTATACGTCATTATATATATTTATGAATAACAAAAAATTTACACAGGAAACCAAAAATTTGTCTTGATGTAAAAAATGCAGAGATTTACATTTAAAATTAATGATCGTTTTTATTGCCATAATTTTAAATGTGAATCACCTTTATGTAAATTACGAGTATCAGGTCATATTTCATTATGTGTTAAAAATTATACGTTATTTGTCAATGTGTAATTATGAATAATTATTATTAGTAATTAATATTGTTTATTAATATATTTTGATAAAAAGTATGTTCATCTCTAGTGCCTTAAGATCAAGAGGCCAACTCCATGTGAATATACTAAATACAAATTTGAATTCAATATACAGTTATTTGTTGGAATAAAGATCACATTAGTAATATTTTGGGGATACAATTACCCCAGAAAGTATCAGACATATAATAAACTCGCTAGAGCAAATAATATTTTTATAAACCACACGCGGGGTTTTCCCGTTGTAGAACATAACCTCAAATTCAGCATTTTTAATAGACAGGAGACTGTATTAGTCTTAATAACATACACGTTTACTAATCTCTCGAAAGCTAATTTAAAAAAACTCTCCTCTCCCTCTCATTGAAGTAGCATTTAATGTGTAGGAGATGCGCATTTAGTCACGTGACTAGGATACATTACATCAACGGCACCTTAAGTGAAACTTAATCACAGCTAGCTTCACACTAATGTGTTACATTGATTACACGCATACACATGCATACATATACACACACACACGTGCATATACACTACATAGGATATACGCACGAATACACAGATTCACACACTCACAGGTGTATGTACCTATATACATATAGTAAGAGTGAGAGAGATACATGTAACTAATGCAATACTGTACTCACTAACGACGTATGTACCTCTGCTTATTACGTATGTATATATCTAGGACAATTTGCGTTTAGAGAGCACTGAAGCGAGGCATAATGTCTGCAGAGTATTTCTGTCTAAACCTGTACGTATACAAACACACATAGACTGTACCAAATAGCAATATGTATGTATGTGTGTGTGTGTGTATGGTTTGGTAATATTTCTCTAAACCTTGTAACAATCATTCTATGACAGGAAAACGATAATTGCACTCTGTGTAAACCCTAAATATACAACACTAATGCACATGCGTAGGAATTAGTTCTCGTAATGAAACTAATACATGATTCCGATTTATATTAAATAGTATATGAATAAAGTGTCTAAAATAATAGCCATTCATTTTAAAAATAGTTTAAGTTCATTTAGAAAAAAGACAGTTTAACTCTAGATATGTACATGTAGAAGTGATAATTTAAAATGATATTTCATGAAATCTCTTACAAGACTATGCGAATATAATGGTAGAAAAAGAACATCTTCTAAATTTTAATTTAATTTAAACATATGTGATATAGTGAAAATACAGTACAGAAGAATTATATACATATATGTATATACAGAAATATTTCGCTTCCAGCATATGGCTTGCAAAACAATGAGAGGAATTTGGATCAACCAGTAAACCGAACGTACGGCATATTAGGTGATAATAACGGGTGATGTATCCAGAATGAGATCAAAGTACAGATTGCAAAGAAATAAATTACTGATATCCATATGCAGTATCTACAAGAAAAGTAACATCAGATTAAATTCTATCAGTCTATGCTAGTTTAGTGTTTACGGGCATACAACAACAACAAAACATACATCAATGTGTAGTAATTATACGAAAATGTGATCGGTAATCTGCAAAAAATATATGATACAAGGTCGCTCTCGACAGATATGCACTGGTGTTTATTATCATTAAGATCGTGATATGGTGGTGCGTGAAACAGCATATAATTATCCGTGAATTGGTAAGCGGGCGGATGAAGAATCGTGTCTTATGAAGAGATACATACGCACGCACTCACACACACATACACACACCTGCGCGGGGAACAGTATTAATTATAGTCAATATATTATAATTTTAGTCAAAATATAATTTACAACCCTGACGCATAAATATAACGAACAACATAATTCAAAATCACTGTCAGATATATCAGACATAGATTATGAAAATAAATATTTCATTTTATACATTCATTGAGCAACATTGTACAAAAAATATGTATGTGTTTCTTGATTGTACAACAATGTTGTACAATGTTTATATTTAACCTTTGTAAGGTGAATAGTTTTGTGACATGATCAATTATTTACATAAATGAGACATCAAACAATGACACTTACATCATTCTAAGTTTGTCAGTCAAAATAATAATTTTCACTGTCAATGTACGCATGTATGTATGTACAAGATCATTCATCATTCCCTATTAACCGTGTGAACAGTTTCAAAAGAATTTCTAAGTCATTGTCTTAGTGAACATGTTTATTCGTGTTTAAAGAATTCGTGGACTTGCCAAGATGAAAGTGATGCAACATGCATCATTTTTATGCTTTTGTACAACGAGTAACATACTTAAGAAATATATAACTATTTTTCTTATTGAAAATTTGCTATTTACTTATATCTTAATACTCTCAAAGCAGAAAAATAGCCTAGCACTAGTACTAAAATAAAATAGAATAAATTGTCAAATATAATTGATAAATGTTCCCCAAATGACAAAAGTGGCAATACAAAAATTATTTCTTAAAAAATTCAATATACAATATTAGTAATTTTTGTTCACAATACCAAAGACTGGAACAGACTTGTTTAAAACACATTAAAAACATATGTTTTTCAATGAAATGGAACAGATGTTCAGCAAGTATGCGAGCAAAGTTTATCGCATTGCATCCAATGTCGCACATATACAAACATTTTATCTGCTCATGTCAGCTGAGTTTCGTCTTTGCATTACACCAACTATATGAATGAATGCGACACGTGATAAATTCACAACCATATGTTGTGAAAAATGTTTACCAGACCTGGTCAACTGAACCGTTATTTTTGGCATATATCTGTGCCAACTTGAAACTGTGATCAGTTAAATGCCGCAGATGTTTATAAACTTGTTAACATAAGTTTATGTTTAAAAATTAATTCAGAAACAACGTTATTTGCTGTAATGTGCATTGCCATCGTACAACGAATCAAACAGCTGATAATTTTACTTACAGTAAATTAAAATTCAGTAGCATATTTTCAATACAGAAAGGGCAGTGATTTTAAATTATGTAAATATATAATAAAAAATTACTTTGTTTTACTACGTATTATATATTTTTTATAATTCTACATGTTTCGACACCATTGTGTCATCATCAGGAATAAAAACAAAAGTTATACATAAAAAATATAAATAACAACCAACACCTACTAATTTACAAAAATTAAATTCAAAATTCAAAAAATTCCTAAAAATTCCAAAGCCAACTAAATTCAATTTAGACATTTAAAAACAATTGAAAATTTTACATCAATTTGTTCATTTAACAAAATAAAATTTTTAGATTTATGTTTAAAAATTTCTATTGCTTCTAATAAATTTAATATATGGCCTTTTTCTGCTATATGTAAAACTTTTATGCAATCAGAACTATTTACATTATGGTTATTTTCTAAAACATGATTGGCAATCATTCGACACATACTACATAAAACATTTATACACAAAGAAATACACTGTAATAATGGTAAGTTTAATTGAGTTACTAAAATGTGAAATCCGGTTTTTTAATCTTAAGTAGAGAAAATTGTTAATACCATGTTTCCTGTATGAAAATTCTGAGAATTCACAATAATTTTGGCAGATGCTGCTACACATACACTTTGCATTACAGTTATCTTTAGTGTTAAAATCGCATTAAGTACCGTATTCTTTGTAAACATATTCAAAATACATTTCACACAATCACTGATCATTCATTACTGCCTTTTTTAAAAAATAACATTGTGAATCCATTTTGCTATGAATTCAACTTGTAAAAACCTAAACAGAAGACAATAGAAATATAACCAAACGAAGCCTACGCACACTTTGTTGTGTTCTGAAACCGGCATGTTTTATACATGCATGTAAAAACAAAAATATCTCCAAGGACACAAACAAAAAACTAGCGCATCACATCAAACAATATTGCGACAGCGCAGATAAATCAAAGTCTGTTGAAATATGTACATGAGGAAAAACTAAATTCCCTAAATACCCTGTTAGGTAAATAGCAGCACTGTCGTAGAAATTCTGATCCAGTAGGCACACGCATGCGTACAATACAATGTGAATGTAGCAACAGCCAATAGTAGTAAAAAAACCGAATACCTTTTCAGTGTAATTTTATCGACAATGACACGCATGTGCATGTCTATTGTGTACGTAACGTAACAGACATCTGCTTGACGAATTCGAAGAAACTAACAGATACTGAAGATATACGGCCAATGCCGATGTATGGACGTGAACAACGCACACATACATATGAAACTTTGTATAGACTGAGCAGACACTTGAAATGAAGTTCCAGGTGGATTTATTTAACAGGAATATCCGCTACATGCACAATTAAGCAAGAGGAAACAATAATACACTTTTGTGGTTTGTGTTCCATCATAAAAAAGACACCAGATTCATTTTTTATTCTACGGAAATATAAATTCTTTTGGGCGGCACAGAATCGTATGGTTAAAAAGATGCATGTTGCTGATATGGAATACTAGATCACACAGAAGAATCATACATTCATTGGTTACATAGGAAAGAGTTAGAAAACAAAACTAAATCTACTCCATTCGAACTACAATCACAAGCGAGAATGAACATGTTTATTCAAACGCAGCCAACGTAAAACAGAACGAGTGTTGCCGATTAGATTAAAAATAGAAAAACAAATGATTTGCCCACAGAAAGACAAAGTGATGTTCCCTTGTTCTGATCTGTCTGATTATTGTCACAGCCACCTTGGCAATTAATCTTTGCTGGAATTAATCGACCATGAACTTGATTCAGAGCATGAATGTATCAGTCTGTTAAGTAACATTGATATGTGCGTGTATACAATCACGTTTTACACTGAGAACATTAACCAATGCGTGAAGAATTCCCTACTAACTGATTCTGATGTTGTTGTTTTCGTTTTCATCACCAGAAAAGTGCGACAGTCCATGTAGCTAGTTAAACGATCCGATAATTATTACGATTAGCACAGAATTGCAAACACATCATTCAGTACTTGCAACGGCAAATAATTACAGATAATTTGGCAATATTCATAATGACGAGAGTATAAATATTTATTCAAAACCTATACTTAAGTGTTGTAAAATTAATACAGTGTTGGTTTAAGACATAAACTGAGCAGATTTAATATATCTTTATCAATACAAAATTGCCTGTAGGCAGAAAAGCACAAGGTAGAAAATTATACAACATTTTTAATATTTTGCCACTAGCAAAAAACATAATATTGTTTGTTTTTGTTTATAGCAAAAAACCACAGAGTACAAACGAAATTATTTATAAATGAATGCGTTTCCAGTGAAATAACCGGTGAAACACGTGTCCTTTGCACGCGTGCGCACACACACACGTGTAAAAAGCAAAAGATTAATCAAAGCTTGTTGAAAATTTCATATTCACTTTTGTGTATGTATCGCGTAGCGTACATTCATTAAGCGAATTTCACGTGCTGTGACTCCCCAGGGGGCACATACATGATAGAACAAAGGGGCCGAAGGGGAGCGGGGGTTAGTGCGTGTGTGTGATACGGTTATTAGCATCACTGCTCCCGGATGCGATTCCATCACTGACAATTATAACACAAACACATATTTATTATGCAATGGGACCTCGGGAATAATAACAGTGATTTTATTTTCAGCCTGCGTGCTATTTNNNNCCTATTCTTCAGCGGCGGGGGGGGGGGGGGGTAGGGGTAGTACAGAATACTGCGATGAAAGTGTGAAGAAGGAAACAGACGTTTGCCTGTGGCCCAATCTCGCCCAGATGAATTTGAAGAATGAATAACACATTTGAACGGAATGAGGAATTCGTTAGCGTGTGCAAACAGGCTTACACTTAGACCGTTTAAGTAGAGTGTACAGTACAGTGTGAGTGGTGCAGTTGAATAGAATAAACAAGACAGTATCTAGATTGTAATTTATGTGCGTTTTAACAATACCCGTAGAGGAATTTCATTTACACATGGAAATACAGATAACGATTCTTCTAAGATGTGAATCTTGGTACATAACCAGCCCCGGCACACAGAGAGAGAGAGACAAAGAGGGAGATAGTGAAAAACAATGAACATTAACATTTCACGTGGCTATATTACGAATGTAATTATCACCGCATAACATGCGCCTGTGTACGCTCATGCAAAATGCAAATGACACACCACAAGCACATCGTGATCAGACACGCCAACAACACATACATATGTGTGTGTGTGTGTACATATTCACTCTAGCAGTTCGTCGCGCGATACAGAATCAAGAGCAAAAATAAAAATCAACCACACATTCTTACATAACACTGAAAACATTCTTTTGCTACAGTGAAAACAGTAGATTTTATTTTAGTTCATCAACAGAGCTGTTCTCACAGTTAACGATTTGAAAATAACGTGAAAACAAAAATATTTTATTTATACAATAAAATTTCGAAGAGAAACATTTCAATATTGAGACCATAATTATCAATTCTTTTTAATTTTGTTTATCTATTTTATTCTTCGCATTTTGCAGTAAAAAGCAAGTATAATCCTGCAAATATACAAAACGTACTGCAATTGTGTTTACTATTCAAAAGAATAGTGAAACTATTTTTACAATGATCTGTTTGACTTGACTTGGTTGTGTACATCCTACGATTTCCTGACTTTGTGCTCGCTCGCGATGCTGTTTGCTATATTTTTGTAATGGCGTGGGGTGAATAACACACTGGACAAAGTATAACGCGCGCATCTCGCGATTAACCACACTCATGTAAATAAGTCACGGAAAAAAACTAATCTGATCTCGAGGAACGAACGAACGAACGAGTGAGCGTGCGTCCCGCCTGGCCCAGCGGTGAAAGAGTGTACTAGACAAGGACCGACAATACAACAAGGCACGTTGTACGAGTGAACAGAGGTTCATTACACTGTTCACTTCGTCCTTGCCACATCCCTTGTCCGGCCTTGCCTTGCCTTCACAGTACTATCCGTTGACTTGACGCGACCTGAAACTATGCTGGCCGTACGCATATTCACAAACTCTACATCGGTACAACACAAACTTAAATTATTCGTACACGCTTAGTAGCACAATTGTATCTTGATAATGTTGTACCATTTACAAGTATACTAGCATAGCGTACCAATATTGAAGTACTCGTGTTGTACCAAGGTAGAGTTTGATCATATACCGCCTGGCTTTTGACAAAGTTACGCCAACGATAACAGCGGAAGGCAAATATGCGCGACATTTGTGTGGTGGGCGGACTATCATCACGTTGACTCCTAGTGGTCGTAGGGCATCGCCTCCAACATCTGTCGGTACAGACACACACACACACACACACACACCAACCAGCATCACGTACACTTCAACTAAACTAACAACATGAACTAACCGAATATACAATTTTATTTACAATCTCTGTTTGAAATTAGAAACAGGTAAACGTATAACGGTAGTGGAAAGAAGAAATAAAAATGATTTGTAACCAAAAATTATTTAGTTCAACAGTTATTCAGTAATATAATAAATATATAATGTCTGTATGAATGTATCACATAATTTAACCTCTTTTTGCGCGCGGTATATGTTTACACGTACGCCTACATACGAGTTTAATATAAACATTGATGTATAAAAACGGATTTAATAGTATGCTAACTAGCTCCATAAACAACTAATGAATATGCATTAAAACTGAATCACATATTTCATACACCGGAAACTAATAATCTATAATGAAACATAATTATAAATAATATTTATGTACATTAAAAAGGGATTAAAAAACAACACAAAATATTCAAACGAAAATAAATAATATTATGTGATGAAAGAGAATATAATTCTGCAATTAATTAACAAAATGTATATCGTGAAACGAAATTCTAATATTCAAAAAAAGTTTTGTAGTTATAATCAAGTTTAAATCAGCTTGAAGATTACCTTAGAAATTATCCTATTTTAAAGATGGAAAAAAGCAAAATAAGACACAGCACTGCTAAATTTAAAATGCCGTATGTATATATAATAACTGTCCTAGAAAAAATCTAAAATAAAGATATTTGTATTCAGAGAATATAATTGTGAAGGTAGCATGAAGAATTCTATGCTATGGTTATGGAATAATAGCACAGATACACTGGTTTCATCTCATATGAAGTTATAAATAAACTCAAAGACTATGATGATAATTATTCAGAAAACCATCAATCATACATATGTGTGTATGAATTAAAGGAACATAGCAGAAGTTGATGCTATCGTTAGAGTGCTTGATTAGCAATGGAACTATTTGTTTTCTGGCGACTGAAATCATCAGACTACGTAATTAATAAACAAAGTATGCGATTACTGTGGATGTGTCATTGTTTATTTTGTAATGTGAATTACACTATTATTTCAAATAAGTTCATTGCGAGTACATATATTCATATACGTGCAAATTACATAGAAAATCCAATGATATGAATGCTATATTTAGTCACAAATTTCTCGACATTAGTGTATACTTTTAATCGAGAAAGTCGTGTTAAAATTAATATATAATGCAAAATTTCTACATTTGCCAACAAACACTGATTCCGAATTTCTAGAACGACGTTCAACTTAAATCTAGATTTAAAACATACAATATTGAATCTAGTTAGTAGCATGAATGTTATGCGGACAGCTAAGCAGCACAATTTCGTTTCGACACTTCGTTTTGATCCGGAACGCTATTTAAACCTCGTCTTAAAAACCCTGCATGAATTAATTATGAAGAACATACACTGTGTACATATCTACGATCAGTTTCATGTAGTTCCAGATATATTTGTATATAAAGTAAAAAATTTAATTACATATCATGTAATACTCCTTATATAAAATACTCAATATGTCTTATATGGAGATCTAATAATGTAATCACGGAGAAAAATGTAGATTAAATAAATAAATAGTTAAATTAATAGGCCATTCTAACGGAAGTCTCATCGAAATATAAAAAGCAATATAACAATGGCAGTAATACGCGCAACGTGATAATAATCACAATAAACCATAATTGCTTTCCATACATGGTGCGAGATGTTACATCTATAACAAAGAGAATAAGAAGAAGAAATCATATACTAGAGGGGTTGCATATAGGTCGATGATGATTACATACGTGTACGGCCGCATGTCGATGATTATACTTTTACATGTGGTCACATGCAGAAGACATGTATCAGCTTGTTTGAAATAGGGAACTGTTCAGAAGTATACGCGTAATGTTGCCTGAATACGTGAAGAAATGTAACGCTTTTAGATTTTTCTAAAACACAAGCCAGCTTGGCACGTGCAACGCTTTGAATGATATTTTATTTCTAGTGAACGCGGCAAGCATAGTAAAGTGTACACTTTGTTTGGAATTAAAACTACAGTAAATGATTGCAGGATGCTGAATGAACAAATACAAAAGCATATTATAATAATTATTCCACTTTCAGGAGCAAATATGAACTAACAAATTTCTACGAGGAGATTCAACATAAATACACAAATCCAATCGAACAATAATTTGTCTAATTGCATTAATGTTATGGGAACGTTGTTTCGAGATTTAAGTTGAATCTTATCCTAGAAACACATGTATTTTATTGCGAAATATTAACAGATTTTAAATAGATTTTTCATAACATTTTTCGTTAACATTTTGCCTGCAATAATAAAAGCATTTATATCGAAGATTTTTACACTGAAATGAATCAATAAAACATTTTTCTTTCAATTTACATATTAATCACGTATATCCGTTTCACAACCAATGGGATATCCTAAATACATTTCAAGAATTGACAGTTAATAATTATTATAAAAATCACATATAAAAAGTCGAAATGACGCCTTGTAATTACTCTATCTAAATGTACAACCCGTATATTAAATTCCAACAAAAAAAGTAATTAAGGATGAACTAATTGAAAATACAGATCGATTTTGCATGCAATGAAATCAAACAGACGATTAACATATTTAATTACAGGTTTTTAATGTCATGCCGCAAGGTAGATGCAATTTTGTGTTAAAAATTTTCATCCAGTGGTAACCAAAATTAACAGTGTCGGCTATAGTATATATCTAGGGACTTATTTTTCTCCAAAATCCATGAATGGAAATACTAAATTTAGATATGCAATTGCTTGTAAGAAATAATGGACAATATTGTAAACTTGCAAAAACTAATTATCGTATACGTAGATAAAATACTTGGAATGTTCCAGTATTTCAATTCCTTTATAAGACACATATTATTCTATTGGAAGTAATAAATAAATATAGATGTTCTATATAAGTACACCCGCATATATTTATAAGGATTATGTCGGTAAAATAGCTCTAATATTTTACTATACATGTTTCAACTAGAATCCCGTTTAATTCTAAACTAAAATACATTTAGTTTTCCTTCTTGATTTAGTATTTAGAAGCGTTGAATATAAACTCCTTTAACTGCAAGCCAGTCCACTCTATAAAATAGATTATTGTATTCATTGCTGTACAATTCTATAGCAGAACATAACATTTGTAAGATGGTCAGCCGGAATTGACAAGTCAAACCATATAACCTACTTTTAGCAACCTTTCTGCATACCATTTACCCAGGAACATGCACTGTGATATGTAAATGCAGCTAGCAATCATCTCTTCCATCTGGGCATCTCTTGTTAAACCATTCACAATGTATCATATCAAGGATGGGTATGGCTGTAATGCTGTCTGATGCTAACACATAATTAACATCCAACCAATAAGACATATCGGATCTTCAGTATTCTGTAGGATGATGATAACACAGTCTCTGTCCGCGTGTGTGTCTGTGTTTGTTCCAGTTTCTGCTTGAATGTCTGTCTGTCATGTTTGACTCTGTGTACACGATCTCCAGATATGTATGTATGTATAGATAGATTGTTAGCTACACGGAATATTTAACTTGTATCCACGTGATAGTGACCCAATTATCAACCCTATAACTGTATTAGCAACTAGGATTCATCTCCCGAGAGTTATAGGCGACACATGACCCCGTGTTGGTTAAAGGTCACAGGTGTAAGTAATAATTACAGATACGGCACTGTACTTCGCTGTGCACACAGTACTGTAAGCTGGTTATTTTTTATAATAGTCGAGCGCCGTATCGTTTTATAGCTAACACGATGGCAAATAGATTCGACCCTTGTATTATAACTTGACTTGTGGTGCGGAAAAAGTTTTGGAAGAATGAGGAAGAGATCTGTGAGGAGGATTGAGTGTTGTTAACCTGGTGCCACAGAGTATACACCTCGTGCTGTCTCTCTCTCTCTCTTTCTCTCTCTGTACAAGTGGTGAATTATTAGCGTATGGGAGGTCTGAAGCAAGTATGAAGATGTATCGTCCCATTGAATGTTGAATGGATGTAAGCCCAGGTTTTGAAAGCAGTAATCAACACATACACATCACATACTTCCATAAGTATATTTAAATGTATATTTTTAAATATGAAACACAACTTGAAGATACACATTAAGATATATTTATACAAATCTCTAGATGTTATTAAATACAAGAACTATTTTTCGTTGATTCTGTTTCCATCTTAATAGTCAATTTTCACTGTGAATTCAAAATTAAAATAATAAACTTATATTCTATACCGGTTATAATTAAAGTACGTGAAACCGCGTTATATTTATGTGACAATAATAACAAAATGACACTAGTTTATTTTCTCTAAACACGTAATTAAGAGAAGCAATAATCTTTGATTGCTCCAGTAACAAATATTCAAGATCAAATGCTCAATTATCTTGTGAACCAGTCATCTGATCATTACTATGATTACAATATTGACATAACGAAGTCATAGTCGTATACTAGTGTCGTTATTACAAAGATGTAATTCTACAGATAACACACAGGTCTATATGTGTCTAATAAAACCTAATACTTTATTCGATTCCTATGACAGGCGCATTGAAAGCAAAACGAAACGTTGTATTACCACCACGTCAGGTCTACTAAAACCGACAACACTACACATAAATATTTTCAACACAAAAGACCACAGATTGAAATCAGAAACTTCCTATTTCGGTTTATAGGTGTTGTTATAATGTGCGTGCATTTTGAATTTCCCTTTCAGCGCCATCATAAAAACATATTTATTGTCCGTTCTGAAAGTATACGCATATCATATTCGTTTCGGATGTCTATTAACGTATATTTCAATTTCTATTTGCTATACAACTAGGAGTTTCTGCCATTGTTCTGACTGTCAGTTGATACGCAGCATAAACTGAAAACTAAACTGCCTTACAATGAATGTTTGTTATTATGAATGTAACATTTATGGACAAAAAAATAGTACGCATTCAGTATGTTATTATAAAGCTATCTGTGCGCTGGTATTACAAAATAATAGTTTTTTTTTTATTGTAATTTAAAATTACATGTAATTTGTAACATAATTCGAATTGATAATTTCTTTATGGTAAATCTATCGATAACGATATAATAGACTGATATTGATGTGAAGTTAATATTAAATATATAAAACAAGCAAATAATTGCAATAGATATAATTATTTATAGTTGCAATTGTCTGATTCTGGGGAATGTTTGAGAAGCACTGTATTTCAGTGATACATGTGTATGATTTATGGTCGGTTCACACTAGATGTCGCTGTTTCATAAGGCCGACACATTATCAGCACGCGATATTTTCGGCACAGTCTTTTTAGGCCTTATTGACGTGTCTATTTTCATCAGATGAACGTGAAACTATTTTTAAACCCGATAGAGGCGGGCGTGTCTATGTTGTCATATTCAATTTGTACCAAAAAAAATGTGCATTACGATGGTTATAAAGATTAGCGTTGAAATATAATATTAAGGTCGAATAGTTACCCGTGTTTAGAAGAATATTAAGTGAAAAAAGGTTTTAAGCAGAATGCTGAATCAAGATAGCGAGAGAGTGGACAGTTATAAGATCTACTGCTGTTGCTACAAGCTCCGAGGTTTCAAAAGATTCTGATTTTTAGAGAGACTGCTATGCTGAATAGTTTTAATTTTTGTAAAATACATTGTAATTATTCTCAAATGAGAATTATAAACAGTTATTGAATAGATTTAAATTATGTCACATGTAATATCAAAATGATGATTTATTTCTTCATTTATGTAAAAATAAATACTTATGGATGACGTAAAAATGTGAAAATAAGTGAAAAGTAGCAGTTTAAGGAACGTGATGATAAAATGTGCGTGACATCGTGATAACAACAACGTGCTCCGACCGACAAGCACCAGGAGGCGAGGCACACGCTGTTATCAGATGTGTCTGCACACAGTTACACCTAGTGCTCTTATCAGTTGACATGTACACACGCACGAGCTGGCGATATATCAGAGAAAATACCTTCAAAATCACAATAATAATCAACAACTGTTCACTGATAATTGCTATTTTAAAATACATATACTTCTAATACAATAATAAGCGAGATATTGAATCAAATATAGAAAATAAACTATAGTCCGCTAACTATAAATTATATGCCAGCAATTTTCTACAATTATTTTCAAATATTTGCATCCGTCCTGCTGGTTCTCACAAGAATAGAATAAATAAATAAGAAAACTGTATTTTTTGCTATGTTCGTCAATACATGTGATCAATAGTATTTATTTATTTCATTACAGCTGTTATACCAATTACAGTATGTTTGTTATCTACTAGAATTTGTCATAGAATAGAAGTTTCAATTCAGAAATAAAACAACTTGAATCTTGAGTTATGAAACATGATAGTGTATAGTTTGAACCCATGTCAAACATGGGTTAATCTAAGACGCTCCAGACTCGCGCACACGGATGTAACAAACTTACCGTTCATTAATTATCAACAGCCATAAATTAAAGCATGCAGGGCGTGTGAGTGACTTAATCAGATACATTTTACAACAACAGTGAACCAAGTACCGCCCTGTACATAACACAATATTTATTACACAAATTCATAGATTTTCTCTTCAAGAAAATATTACTTCCATTTCATAATCTTCCACCATCCCCAGATGCATCACATAAATATATTACTAAACAGAAAATACAGTACTGGATCTAAATTTCTTTAGCATATTGCATTTTGTAAAATATATATTCTTCATGTTTAATCATTCTCCATTGTTTTTCTCGTCATCAATCATACAAATATTTGCAAAACAATTGCATATATACACAAACCTGTTTGAAAATATCATGTAACATTTAAAATTACACGTTCTTTCATTTCTGCTGACAAGCAATAAACGAAATTTTTCTCTCACGAATGATGTATAAGAATATCTGAATAACGCATCACGATACAAGTGTAGAACGATAATTATTCCGTCTGAAAGAAAAACTAGCGTGCTGCTAATAACGAAATGCCGTGGGACACCAACAATTCAACATACACACAAGTCCACGCCGAGCGATTTAAAAACGTGCAATGCTGATTTAACTAACGAGATGACAGGTGAAAATATGCATGCATTGCTAGTGTTCTTCTTCTTCAGTAACATTAAAAATAATTCACGAATATTCTAGTAAATAGCCTGTAATTACCAGTAAAACCGATTGAAAGGCATACTATACGATGAATCGTCATCGTTCACCTGCTCCAAATAAAATTCAACGATTTGCTCATATTTTCTAAGCAATGAATCCATAAATAAGTCACATACTTTATTTTCCTTTTAGTTTGAAATCCATGGAACAACTATAAGAAACATCTACTAGGTTTTTTATTTTCACTATCGTCCAATTATTGATAAAGTGTCTTCAATCGAGAGCTTTCTTTTCATTTTAGAGTTCTGAACATTATCTCAATTGACTATTGTCATTTTGCATCAATAATGTATTGATATAGAATCGCATGCGCACATCCACCGGACGTATCGCTTGTGTGTTCGGTTTTCTGAAGGACTAGAGATGCATGCTTCTGTAACATGCTTCACTCGTCGTTGTGTACACGCGCTGACCGAGGCTTCTCCATTCGCCTACTGACGCATCTAACTTTAATTAAACGTTTCGCTTAGAGCAATAATTACTTCGCCGCGTCTCTTGATTTTCTTCGTTTCGCTACACTTACGCTCTTTTCTTATTCATAATGAAGTCGCCGCTACACTGAGCATGCGTGTACGTACCTGTATCAACGTGTACACAGGATATTTTAACGAAATGAAGTTAAAATATTCTTCAAATCATGTTGACGGATGGCTGGTTGTCAATCTCTTAACTGATTTTATTTTTCCTCGTAAGTTTTCCAATTTTCATGTAGAATAAAAAGATACTTTGTAAAATTATTTACTAAACTAACTTTAAGATTTACTGGTTGGCAATGCCCAATATGAAGACATATCTTCTCAATATATTTTGTATTATTTAATTTGTTTGTGGTTTTGTGGTTCAAGTTTTAATCTAGAATCAAGTTCGTGCTCGATAAAGTTTTATCAATATTGTTCCATTGTGTGCACTGGTGTTAAAATGTTGTAACTGTACAGTTTTTTTATCCGGACATTTAATCCAGAAGTTTCATGATGCAATCTTCATGGTTTGATACGTGTGTAAAAACAGATTTAATGATTTCCCTTAATCGTAACGAATGTAACACGTGGCTAGCTTTTAATCAAGAATTCCAAGAATGTATTAGGAAATGTGTAGCTTTAAAAAATGTTATTCACTTTGATTGATTTTGTGTTATTCAAAATTCGTTGTATTACAAAATTAACAAATTTTAATACTATTTAAATAAATAATATTTTCTTCGTTTACTTCGTGGTGTCTCATATTTTTATTTATTTAATATTATTTCACAAATTAATAAAATAACAATGTTTTTTATGATGTCAATTATATATATTTATTTATTCTCTCTTGTCGCTAAAACACTTAGAAACAAAATAGAAATGTGAATTTAATAGTCATTAGCTAGTCTTTGTGGTCTAGTTTACATATTGCTAAACATTGTCAACAAGTGACCTCATTTGCATAATAATCACAAACAGGTTTTAGGGCCGCTGCAGTGAGCAGGTAGCAAAATTTTAGATTCACAGGGGCCGCTAAGTAAACACATGCAAGGATAGTCTATTGTAGAAGAGCTAGTAAAAGAGGGTACATAAATTAACGTATTTCTTTGAATGTATAAATATAATAGTTTGTTTATTACATGTTACTCTGACCATAATGTTTCTTTAAAAATAACAATATTTGAAAACGTAATATTACTATGAAAATGTTATAAATTCATATTGTATGTATATTGCAGGTTCCTGTTTCTTTGTGTATATTTACATAGGATTGTTCTTGTTAATATTCTGCAGTGTTCATCCTGCATACACTATACTACAGCATTCTGAAGATGTGTTTTGCATGTATTTTTAATTTTAAAATTATACTCTTGCACATAATTTGCAAATTGCCCCTCATTTTGTTCAATTCAGCTGTAATAATGGTACTTTTTGAAATGCGCAAAGAGCAAACGCAACGCGTATGACTAATTTCAAGTGTCATGTTTGAAGAATTTAAATGGATTTCTGTACAGCAACTGATGTTTTCTTGCGATAATAAAATGTACAATTTGCTGTCTTCATATTATTATATACGGCAGTAGCTTGTCATTCATTTATAGATGTTAACTCAACAGCGAAGTTTATTTAAAAATACGTTTCTTCAATATTTCTTTAGAAGTAATCACAGTTGTAACATGGTAATTGAATTTGTTATATTTCAAGTGAAAACATCTGATATTAAGTTAATACATTTATCTAATGTATTTTTTAAAAATTTTTAATGAACCCATACAAAAAAAACTAGTTCGTATAATGTACGTATGCGTATGTGTTCCCCTGTAGAAGATTCCTGTAAACTTAATAACTGTAAACACACGGGTAATTTCCTGTTTAAAACTCTGTATTTTTCGTAAGTTGCAAGCAGGTTAATACCGTAATTATAACGCCGACATTGTAGAAATTTATAGTCTGATATTAAATTAATTCGAGCGTTTAAATACCACTTATACACCAATATACACAGTACATTCCGCTAATATTCATGTATGTATGAATAATGTATGTTATGTAAGTGCTACAGTACCTATATGTAAAGTATATACATGTATATATCTGTCAGAATCTTCATAGATATATATGTATGTATATACATACATTATAGAAGTAAGTATTTATGTGCGTATTTAACAGAGAAAATTTTGTTAAATTATATTTACATAATAAATCAAATAGTATGTAATATAAATAAGTATGAAATTAAAATTGATACACTGAATTCTCTTCAGTGTAATTTCAAATATACCAGCTGCAATATTACACACTAAACTTTTCCTCTTGCGCGAAGCGACCTGCAAAAACATGTTTCATCGTATATGCATGACACACAGCGGGTATCAAGCGAAACAATAGCCGTTTAACATCCAGTTGTCAGATGATACGGGAAGCCGAGCTCGTTTTTTTGCGGGCGCAGCCGAATTATAGTTCGTCGCTTTATCGAGCGTTGATATCTCCACGCATGAATAGTGCTATTTCGGACAGCATTCCGTGTGCTCCGCTTGATAACCAATCATGCAGAAGGGAATCTGTGCTGTAGACTGTTCCAACTACAAATAATCCTTAATTTTCTAAGAATCTGACCATCCCGTACTATTGTAGCATATACAAATTCCAAATTTATAATAAAACAGCTGCAACACTGAATGATGACGTTATAACATTACATTCTAACACTCTACATTTACATATCTGTTTGTTTTCAGTAACAACAGTGGATTACCATTTATATAT
>JAGJTL010000037.1:768235-784228 GCA_022063505.1 Calosoma granatense
GTGGATGCTCGACACATCTCGCATAGGGGCATAGCTCACAGGTGTTATTATTTATATTGTTCATATATACATTATATACATAATTTATAGTATATGAAAATGTATAGAATTCATACAAAAGATTTTACAATTAAAAAGTAAATATATTATCCTTGAGCAATGACAAGCGAAGCATAAACTGACAAGTACATGCATGTAGTTGGAAGTTTAATAAACATATACATGTACATAAATGTGTATGCATGTATGCTAACATACGTCATGAAGATTGGAGACATGAACTTTGTGTGTACGCGAGCGGAAATGCTACTTGCACTAAACTTTTGCCTTCAGGTTCATACACCAGTATATTTTCTGTTATATCAACATAATGTACATACAACAGGCTTGCAAGTGTCTAGCGGCTCATGTACACAAGACAAGTGCATACATGAGGAAACAGACAATCGTCTAAGTATTTGTCTCCATTGAAAGTAAACAGATGTTATGTAAACTTTCACTGTTGAGATATTATTAATGTACAATTAAACACTGCATACACAGAAAAGTGTGAATCACACGTGTGCATATGCCGTTACTCTTTAATGAAAGTACGTATAAGGAAGAACAATATGTGGAAAATATTATGCGTGAATGTTTGTCTCAATGGAGATTGTACATCAAGTAGTACAGACATTTCATAATTCATGTCGGGTTTCTAGAATGAGATTCAACATGAATAAAATATTGAACCTACGTTGTTTACCTGTCCACATAATATTATTCTACTATGACAATATCAATATTGTTCGTTTACTTAAACAATTAAGTTGTACAATATATTCGATGTACAAAATCGAAACAATATATTATTAGCAAAAATAGCTAGGCATTTAGGTTTTAAAATGTAACAAGAAAATTTATAAACAGATGCAGGAAATATCTTATTTTATAAAAGAATTGCTTAAGAAATTATTGAAACATACAAATAAACTACAACTCGTTTCTTTAAAGAAATATTAATCTAAATATATGTAGCAATAAATGTAACCAATCTTTTTTCCGCTGTAAGCAAATTACCCTCTCCGGAAACAAATAAAACCGGCCAATGAAGAAACAAAATAAGAAAAGTCACGAGAAAAACGCGGAGGGCAAGTTTTTTTCTCGTTTCCTTTTAATGAAAAATCTTTTTTCCTCTCGTTCGGAAAGTGTAAATTACCAGTAAAGTCGTGCTTGCTAATGAATCTGTAAATATTTCAGACAAAATGAAGAATTACCGGAGCTCTTAAATAAGATTAATATCTTAAGTTTGGATTACAACTGCTAGTCAATATACAAAGGATGGAGATGTAAAAGTTTAGAAAAACAGAGAAAGAAGCAGAAGAAAAAAGAAACCCCCGCAGGAAACAGTATCATTCGCGAGAATCGTGAACGAACAGAACTAAAAAGAAAAACTTTTGTAAAACGGAAGTTAAAATTAATGATCTTGCAGCATTTAAGACGGGAATTTTTATAAACGAGCTATATATTGTTCTAATTTGCGTACCAGATTACTTCGATATAATACGTACTTATTTACACAAAGCTGAATCAAACGAACATATTTATAGTTCATGATAGATTGTTTAAAATTATATATTTTATTACTAATATTAAATAGTATAAGGCTAGTTCTGTAAATGAGTGTATATTTAGTGTAGTCTTATTCCCATTTCCTCTGTTGAGTGAATGATTGAAGAACACAAACAATGTCTTGCAGAAGATCACCTAAGTTTCACTGGCATAATTGCGCAGGGAAGAGAATGGCATTAAAGTTAAAAGTGTGCAAGTTTATCTGTAACACGATCAAATGAAGAGAGACAGATATATCCAGTGACAGTGTGAGACAAGGCAACAAAGTAACATTAATAATTTAGTTAAAAGTTTAAAATCACGAGGGTCGAACATAGAAGACGATGATAAAAAGGCCCGATAATAGGCTTGCTAATTCTGTTAGTGATTTAGGGAGCGAGGTAATTACAGACAGTAGCTATTTCATTAAAAACAGTTTCATGATCTGCTGCTGCTGTTGGTGCTCTTCGTTCTAGCTTAATGTCTACTGAAAGTTTGATCCCATTACGAAGTGAGATTAGGTGCTCGTAATGTCATCTCTATCGTCTGCAGATCTGCAAGCACTATATATAATACAGCGGTTTAATTAAGATCAACGTAAGACCGACAAATACCATTTATATAATAATATATCCTTCGCGCACAAATAGATTTCAAACTAGTCAACATTGTCATTGAAAGACGCCAGACAGGTAAGTGATCCAATTTTAAACTGTCTGCAACTACAGCCAATTTCATGAAATCCATTTATAAATGAAGTAGAAAATAAAATATTCTCACATTATCGTAATGTTTATCTACAATTTACTGCATTCAAACGAAACGAAAAGATCAAAATAAATGTGGATGGAGAACCAGTCTAGACGAAGCTTTATATTATTGCTTCGTGTATTATAAAATAAAGGTGTCTTTACACTAAACAACATATTACTCACCCACGGAAAGCGAAATGTAAACCTCGATTATTTTGTGTCACATACCTGCAACAAAAAAATAAGTATTAGTTTTTACAATAGCTAATGTTTTTCAATCGATTTTAGACATGAAATGAACACATTCCTGTCACATCATTAAACGTTCATATTCTCGCCATTTAGTCAAGCGCTCATCAGTGAAATAACAGGAAGAGCAACAACTGCTTATATAATGTGTATGTTTCAATACAGCTAATTCCATTTAACGTCTTCATCGGCATTTCGTGATGATGCTATTGAGGTAGAAAAGTGTTTAATAAATGCATCAAACATGGAATTATTCAGTGCAAGAGATGATCACTGAAGTGTGAAATACCTTGGCGATTGGTGAAATATTGCCTATCAAAGATTAACAGATACTAGAAACAAATTATACCATGATTTACATTTATAATTCCATGCAAGTCAACCAGTAATTTCTCAACGAGGAGGAAGACGATACCTATTGGACCGAAGTAATTCCTCAAAACTAGTTTTGTTAATCGCTTCGGACTTTCACTTTTCATAATTAAAATCTAATTACATTTTATTATGAAGCGTACTTACCGCAGCCAAATTAATCACGTATTGATAGATCCTTAGTTATTTATAATAATATTTCATTCCACAAATGATTATAGGTAATTACTTTTTGAAGCGAGACTTTTTCATAATCACTAACTAATAAGACATTCGTTACGGGAATGTCGTACACCTCTCCGAATATTACAAGCATTAAAAAACGAAAGTTATTCTAAAAGAATCTGATACTGTATATATTGAACATCCATCAATATAAAAAAACCAACTTAATCAAAGAATTCCACCTTGTATTCAAATCAAATAGTTCATTCGATAGTTGATTTTCGAAACTAAATCTAATCAATCAATATATTAACAGAAATCCGTTTAAATTTTACTATTTTTATACTTGATTTCTCTGGAGAATCATTCTGTAAGCATTTTATAATTAATTGTTACTATTATCATTTAAATTAGTCATACTCCTGAACTATTTATATCTATAAATAAACTTAGTTGGTAACCTCAACTTTAAAACTTGATTGAAAAATAAAAGCAAATCGTATTTTCCTTCCAATGGGCCGGTTGTTGTTTAATGAAGGGTTTTCTTGGTATGTTTCCGGTAAACATTTAAGCATGCAGACACGTATAAACGTGTGGCAACGTTGAAACTAATTCATTTGTATAATTTGTTTCTTGCACGTCCTGTACGTTTGCAAATTGCCCGACTAATCTTACCACGGTTGCTTCAGTTGTCCAGACAACAGCACTAGTGCCCTCTGCACACATAACTAGACCAGACTCATTCACATTAATTGCAACAGCAATCATAGTGACGCATGTAACTATAATTAAAACTAACAAACGAATCGAGCAATTTAACGTAATAACTGGGCAATTTCGTTGAAATTTAATGTAAATTCACTGATCGTTTTAATTTGCTCCTTGAAATGTGACTTGGCTACTGTGCTTGCGGTTCTCAATTATCTCAATTACACATTGGAACTGTATAATCCATGTGTTTAGGATGAGGTAATTACGTTGACTGTCTCATAGGTAATCGATAAATTGCATATGATTTTCAATCGTTTACATAATTGATTACTGTATCATTTTCTTTTGTAAAATCTGGGATGTTAATATCGGTATTATTATGTCTAGCCGTGAAATTAGCAAATATTTTAAATTTACTGTCAGCAAATCTGCCGTGGTTCAATCTAAATTTTGCAAGATTTTGTTAAAACGATACTAGAGTTTTCATCTAGGAACATTGGTTTCTACTACATTTAATCTTGCCTTTAATTAAAACTTACAAGATTTTCATTAGCAGTGCTTTGCCTGCACTAGCTCGAGTTAAAATCATATTAAATATTAATTATTTGTTACGAAACAGAAGAATCAATGAGACAATAGTTAAAACGTATTCAAGGGACATCAAAACGGGTATTTCCATCAAAATCTTACAGTCGATTCTTTTTCATGATTCCAATATTTCTCTATACTGTGTATAAGAAAGTAACTAACAAATTGCAGTGTATATAAACTATGTATTCTATCTAGTATCTTTACTTGTATATACAGGCAAATATACACATACCTAACCTGTACATGTATATAAATAGAACGAAGAAAGTAAAAATTTCATATTCTAAATAGGCAGTGCAGAGTGAATATTAACCCCGTATGACACTCGTGTGATACATGCATCATAAAACGGTCATAAATCTTTGTACACGTGCACAGACACGCGCACCAGTGCGTGAACTGTTAAAATAGCTACGCGTGTGGCATACCTAACCAATGCGTACTTATAAATCAAAGTATTATATGTAAAGTGCATATATACATACATACACAGCCGAGCAACAGACCACAATCACCATAAGCCATGTACTACTACGTGCTTAAATGCTTTTTAATGATGTTCTTCTTCATCTTCCGCTTGTCTCTATTCTTCTTCTTCTTCTTGTTGTTGCTGTTGTTCTCGACGAAGATTTCAATATGCAATACCTCATGGATGGTCATGAATTATCAATAACTAAAGATTATAATAATTGATGCCAGTTTATCGAAATACGAGGTTACTGGTTCAGTGATGCGTGCAGAACACTCAGAGAAAATTAGATTCACTTATGCACTGGCTGGTTGTGTATGATTTGAAATCAACATGTAATCTGATGTATGCGAATATTTAGTCCTCTATGCAGAGGGTATGTTCTAATATGTATGAAACTAATTTGACATTCTGATGTTGATAATTCTGCACAGATATTTGTCTACTAAATTCTGATCAGAAATCCAATATTTCAAAATTGATTTACTCGATGTATAAAAATATTTAAACACTGAATAATAGCATCATATTATGTAGTTTTTAATTCTAAACAACTTTTTTGCCTGCGCTAAAATTTTAGGACAAATTAAATGTAAATTCCCTATGTTCCAGATTTCAATGGAACATCTGGCATACAGAAGTGTATAATCTAATATATCATACATATGTTTAAAAAAATCGCAAGCATAATAAAAACGGCTGCCGGTTATTAATTAGGCATTTTAAATTGATCTAGCACCTGGTGATTATATATTCATGCTTTAATATGGCTATTACATTACCATAGTCTACCATTATTATAAATATTGTAATATTACAGTGTACGATTACATCTAATAATAGTTCGTGTAGAAAATAATTATATATTTCTTTTTTACTATATAGATTTCCGGATATTTATGACTTCGAAGATCATATTTCAAAATAGAACGAAAAAAAACTTAGTTAAAATTATACGAAATATGTAATAAGGTGTCATACTGAAATATATTTACAAAATTACCTATATAAGATAATTTATGTACATTTCCTTTCCATTATACGTTTCAGAGTAATCAGCATATTTAATTACAATGCTAATCATTGAACACTGATTATATTGCATATGTAATAAAATCGACGTACTTATTAGCTGTAATAGTAATTTACCATAAAGGTCTGTTCTGTTTTATAATATATTCTATCCGAGAACAGTTTCTGTAATGACATATTTTATATTTAGTAGTAATCTTGAAAATCTTAAAGCAATGTGCTGATTTCAACACTATTTTTAGAATCTTTCTAAATTCTACGCATACATAACGTCACACCTTTCCCATTACAGGGGTAGCAGAACATTTATTTTTACAATCTTTCGTCACAATCTATATAAAACATTCACACATAAAGAATTACAACGCATGTTCATTACATGTTATTATTTAAATTGAAAGTTCAAGTGCTGAAATCACTATCTTCTACAAGACATTCAGTAACATTTTGACTACTGAGCTGATTTTCCTAAAGGATAAACCCAATACGATGTGTATCCAAATGTATACATACGGCTGTCAAAGTGTTTTACTAAAAAGTATACATATTTGTTCTTCCTTGAAACGACAGACTTGCCATCAATGTTAGTGTGAAAAGCCACCTTGATCATAACTGAACTACTAATCTACCTACCGCAATGAATGTTCCGAATTCTCGACCTACACCAACGTCCTTCCCATTGGCGTTCAAGGTCACGCATAGTTATATACGGGAGGGTCAAGTTTTGCATTCGACCTTAGGTGTAGATGTGTGTGCATATACTAGGAGAGACAAGTAAAAGTATCAGCATACAGCACATACAAGTCTAGATAGCTACCTACCCAGAGCTAAGCTATACGAACTACCGAGTGCCAATTAATCTTGAGAGTAGCGCGCGTACTGGCACCGCAAATTCCGTGTTACACTCATGCCACGTACAGCCCCGGCTATATCGTAAAATTACGCCATGTTACGGCAACGATGATGCCCACAGTTGTAAGCCAGCTAGACGGCTGCTTACAGGTCATAGCTTGTTCAAAACGTACACACAACAACGAGATAATAGCATACTATACACACACGCACACACACACGTCCAACGGATGAGTTTTAATGCGTGTGGTACATCAAAATGAAATAAGATTTCATATCGAACGCGTTGAATTAGTAATGAAATTTATGATGTTACACGAAATAAAAGTACTGATTAGTTATTGATTATACAAGAAACGAAATAAATGTAGTTTAAATTAAATATGAATTGGCTGGGAAATATAAAGTAGTGTATTAAAAACGTATTGCAATATAATTTCGAATGTTCAATTTGAAACGTGATTAAATCTGTAATAAATTTACACAATTTATTTCTGTTAAGGCTTTTTTTAGCTTCTGTAGTATGAATGAATGGAGAACGGAATATTCTTTAACTTTATATGCTAAATTGAATGAAACAATAATATTAGAGTGAAATATTAGTAAAAAATTAAGGATTAAATGCAGATTTTTAAGTAAACATCGAAAAGAGCAACATTAAAATGAAAAATAATAAGGGATTTCCAACAACAGTTTTTGCATGAAATGTAGTAAAGTATTAATTACCCTGAATAAAATCGAGGGAATTCTTTTTTGCTCATTTATATAAATGAAATGGATTTATAAGGAATTTACAAAACCGAAACTAATAAATATCTTTAACATCCTAAATTAGTTTAATTAACTCTTCTTCTCCATAACAGGAAAAAAAGACTTCGACCTTGATGAACAGGATTCAATGTAGAAGTATAATTATCTTCTCAATACAAACAAAGATTTTACCATTACTAATGAGTATTAAATTTCATACTGGATGGAAAAAATTTATATAAAAAATTTATATAAACAAAAGTTTTTCCATGTAATTCATGCTGCTTATGTAACTGATCTTGCTGATTACCATAGCCATCAAGAAACTATTGAATCAATAGAAAATACACTAGAAAAACCCTCCTGTCGACATTCTTAATATCGACCAATTATTCCAGAAATTGTAAGTACTGAATTGTCATAAGATATATCCCCTCGACTGCGTTAAGAGTACGAATTAAAATGTATCTATGCTAATAATATCGTTAAAAGCCTTTATCTCCAGCTCGTAAAAATATAACACCCCATAGACTGGCGTTGACTTCATTAATGGCATTGTCTAACGGTTTTATTCCTCTGCTTAACGATGAATCTGTCGAGACGTGCTGAATAGTTATATATGTGTGTGTGTGAATATATAAAACTTAATTATAATTTGTTTGTTGTCATATTTCACATGTAACCTTTCAATGCTGAAGTGCACAACCAATTTCTAAAGAAGAAACTACTTTTTTTCAAAGTACTATCTGAAAAAAATTATTTATAAGATCACGATTTAAGAAACATTTAGTTTTGCTAAGTATGTTTAATGTTTGTGTATAATCTAACCAGTTCAAAGCATGTCTGTGCATGTTTGTAATCCTGTGTTTGTCGTACTGATGTTGGTACCCCTGCCGAGCAAACCAGTGACATTTAAACGTACATTAACTTAAGACGGTCTCGTGTTGAGATGTCACTTATCTGATACATATATACAAGTTTACTAACAGCTACATGTATTCGTTTTTTTACTATTTCATGGCCAATTCTCATAACTTATAAAACCATGTACTTGTTGACAGAACACCAAGAATTCCAGTGAAAAAAATATAGGAATCATAATTAGCTAGCCGGTAAGCATGTTGTATTAATTAGTTAAATGTAAATTTCATTTAATTTAAGTATCAACTGTTGGAAGCTGGCAGAAATATATTTTATAATTTTTGCAGTACAATGGATATTGTATTGAGATTATTCATATATTTTTGTGGTACTGAAGCAAACAATATGATGCTATAGGTCTAGTTTATCGGCACTATTACTGCACGTATGGCTCCACCATGCACTATGGGATTATTTATGTTAATCGCAAATGTTTTATTCGGTATACGCTCCGTGCACCAAGTCGCAAGTCATCCTGTCCTAGTCCCTCGGCTAGAGGAGGAGGTACAACTCCTCTCTCATTGCCAATTAACCGTGCTCTCTTCCTCCATAAACTGTGCCAATTTCCATAAAGTTACACGTCGTACACTACTATACGTTGGCATGTTTACATGAGGAGGCATGAGAATGCGACCAGGCACAGGACATGTACTTCAAATATGATATTAATTCTACACAGACATGTGTTTCTAAGTTAGACTAACCTACCGCGGACAAGTGTCTGTTTAACGGGCAACATGATGACACTCACCATTGTGCAATCAGCATGGAAATAAATACGAATATCTCTTACATAAATGGCTGATTCTAATCTCTGTAGATACGCCAGGACATTTCATAGAATATTAAACATTTTATTAGCACAGATTATACAATATCTCTCCTGTTACAACTTGAAATAACTCTCCTATAGATATAGGAATTCACTGTGCAATATTCATATGATCTAGGCCACTGTGTTGCATTAATTTATACTTGTTGTAAGTACTGACTGCCCATATATACATATACATACTTACAGGTAGAACCGTACGTGATTCCAGTGTAATGATATTAGCACGCAATTATTTAAAAACTGGTCGATAATTCCGGGCACTCCAGGTGTAATACATCACCGGACTAATGAACCGTGCACGGATTTAATTAATAAGCAAAGGAAATACGTACGTCCAGTGTAACAGTTACATTGCACTACATCTCAAGTATTCATTATGATAATAATCTCTTACTTGCCGAGCAACCGGACTATGTATGGCTCATAAATCATTTGCCTTTTCCCTCGGTTTAGAAGATGTCTCTCGTCTCTAGGCTGTGCAGTATCTGCTACACACACACACACACACATACTACTTCGTACACGAATGGTGGTGGATGTTCATTATTAATGTTCACGTCCAACTTCTCCGTCGTCTGTCATTTTTTCTCTCCGTCCTGAACTTGCCGAGATTTCACTTTCGTTCCTTGATTAGAGACCGCTGATTTGACTTGAAGAATTTATGGAATTTTTATATTAAAATCCAAAATCATTTGACGTTAAAGTCAATGCTTTAAATTTTTAGTAAGATCTGGTACCGTTATTGTAGGTGTATTAGAAAAACAAAATGTTAATAAAAAAATACATTAACAATATCATCATTGTTAGTTGTCGCAGTGTACACTGAATGGAAAATGGTATTATGTGTTTACTGGTGGGTATGTGTCAGTGATATCAGTCACTTAATCAAATGTAAAATGGAGCACTTGTACTTATGGCAAGTGACTGGTAAGTCACGTTCATTATACGTTTGTCTGTTCACAGTCAGATGCACGCCGTCAATTTTATTCTTATAGGCTCGCTGCAAAACAACATCTACAAAATTAACATACGTACATACGTAAATGTAACGTAACGTACAACGAGTTTCACATTGAATTACTTGGCTACATGCACGTGATATGCAAATATTTTATAACAAACATCAACAGAATTTAAAAAATATATAAACACATTAATTCTAATAATACAAATTATACAATTATCCTATTTAAATAATAAAATCTGTGATAGCATTTCATAAATTAAACTGAACTATCTTGCTAATAGATCAAGGTAAATAAGAAATTTACAATGACTATTAAATTGGAAATTAAACGGTGTATCGGAATATTTCAATAATAAAAACATCTATATATGTATGTATGTAGATATGAAACATACAGTTATTAAAATAGTTTTTTTCTATACATATGGCAACCGTACGTTTGAAAACAATGCCGTTTCGTGGCTGTAATAAAATATTAACTGGTTAACCTGTGACCTAGGTGATGTAAGAGTTAATGTTAATTTTTTAACCTGTATGCCATATGTATGTATGTATGGATGTGTGAACTATTTTGGTTGTACCGTTATATAAAACCGTAAGATATACTGACCTTATAAATAAAAGATTTTGATTAATTTATCAAGCAAAAAAAGTGTTGTGGTTGTCAAATAAAAGGTCTTTGTCAGTTATATTTACAAGATTTTATACTTATATATTTTAAAGGCCCTGATTATTATCAAAATAGTTTCTCAAGGTCACAATAGTTTTATTTTTAAATATAAATGTAGTTTCACAAGTAAATGGTAATAATATTTTCTTATTTTGTAAATGCCACTACTCTTGAGGATGAGGATAAATAAATCTGTTATATTTTCACGGATATTCTTTTTGAGAAGCACTGGAATGAATACACACCTTCTCCAGATGACGGTACACGCTACCTACTCAGAAGAATGTCGTACATTTACATATTTGGTGACTTCATCATTTCTACAAGATTTATACACTGCGTGTCCCAGTTCCAACAGCAGTAGTAATTATTATAGAACTAATATATAATTACAAACCATTGATTCTATACCAATACACACATACACATACATGGTGATAATCATAATATTACTTCGACAAATATAAAAGAAATAAAATTGAACAATTGGCAGTGAATTAACATCTCTGTTTTTACTATAGTACATTCTTACAAGAAGGAACAGGTTAAATATTTCTTTTTCAAATTATTACGCTAACGAATTTTGCTATCAATTTAGTAAATGTACATCTGTAGCTTGCGGATCCGCACTTGGAAATATTACATTTGTTTCAAGTCAATTACCTGTAAATGAGTGCAACAAGACACTGAATTTTAAACACTGATATACAAGATTATATTTCGTTTCGCTTCTAGTTATCTTCTGTACGATTCTCACATGTTTGTTAGTTAAATGTACAAGTTCTTACAGGTTTCTGTTCACATGTTCCCAGCATAGTAACTATTTTCTCATAATCTCAGTTCATGGACTTGTTAACTTTAGCGTTTGTTCATTCATGAACCATGTAGCTAGATGTATATAGTAAAACATATAAGTGTAAAGAAGTTCTTATCTCCGGTCTACTATAACATCCGTACTCTCATCTTGTTAGACATTACAAATTCAGTTCACTGCAACTTAAACTCTTCAGCTATATACTGTTACAAGTAAAATACTACACAATTTGTATTTTGCATAATGCAGTGTTACTCACACATGTACACAAATGTATGTATGTGTATATTTAGAGTGTTACAAATACATATAAGATAAAATGTTTTAGTTTTTCTAACACGACAGTATATACAGAAACACATGTGTATTTAAACTTTGTATAGATACACATAGTTGCAGGCTATTTATTTGTAACGACTCACTAGTACACAAGGATAATTAACACAAGGAAGAAACGTATTGTTTTTGAGAAATACAAGAAATAAGAATGAGTACAGCCTTAATGTTGACTTGTTACTCAATACTTCTTCTATTTAAAAAAAAAACTGAAGCAACAGAAAAATTATTTTGGCTTAGAGGGTATTTTAACTTTTATACACAATATTTCTACCAGATTTGATTAATTCAAATAGAGAAAATATTGTGTTTGTTTAAGATAGAAAAAATGTACAGTTTCAGGAAATATTTTCGTAAACTATTCTACGTACCTCACGAATCCACCGTATAAAGATGATATCTAAAAAGTTTAAAACGATTAACTAAATGACAGTGCATCAAGAATCTGCCAATTTACCTTAATGAGCTCGGAGTATATTTAGCTGTGGCCCACACACACAGATTGACAAAATGGACACAAACAAAACAAGAATCAACAAAAAAGCAACTCCTTGCGACAAACATGTACGAACACTGCTCATAATTTTTAAAATTCAAATTATGCGTGCCTAGAAATCACGAAACTATAACAGCAAATATTGAATAACAAATTAAGAAACAAATGCACATAATATTTTCTTATTATAACGAAAGAAATATTTCAACATAATAAAGTATAAAATTAAGAGTAGTATTTAATTTTGTTACTCCTCCGAAGTAAAATAAAGAAATTTTAGTTTTTGGTAATTATAATTAATCATAAGCACTTCATTTGATAAAACAAAAGTGTTGTTAAAAGATTTTTTTACACTGCGTTAGGTGTAAGCTATGCCCAATTATTTAAAATTTAAGTAGTTATTTTTTATATTGTAATTCGTAAATCATATTGTCAATTAAGATCGTTATATCCTTGAGATATAGTTATAATATATGTAATTTTTTGTACAATGCTATTATCTGTAACATCATAAAAAACTTCAGTGTTATTATACACCAAAGAAAAAAGTTACTAAAGATGAAAGATAAATAAATATCATATATTAGAAAATAACAAACAATCTCGTTATATAAATACTAAATATATAAACTGATATTATTACTAAAACATGCAATTTTCGTTTCATTCGAATAAAGATACAATTTCAGAAGTATAGAATTTCCATTTTTAAGAAAGAATTTGATAAAATTACATCATTAATTACTTAAATACTGCTTTCATTTTGCGTACAATGACTCTTATAGAATATAAAGATATGGGAAGTGTGTGCGAGACTCCATGAAGAGAACAGCGCGCAATTAAAACCATTTTAATTTCAACAGCAATGGACAAGAATTCATTTTGATTTTAACATAGAATCGTTGATGTTTTTGTTAAAAGCAAAAATATAAGAAGCACTGGATTGAATTTAATAGCCTGCATCTTAGCGGCATTTTTGTACGAATCAAAAAGTACAAATGATTGAATTCGACAGTATATTTATCTTCAGGCAATGATAAATGCCATTTCTACGCCTACAAATGGACAATTGTCCCCTGATTGACAGGCAGTGAATTACACTCGATAAAGAATTGCTAATGGAATTTAATACAATGAAGAAATACTTTCAAAGTACCGTTCACAATATGGCCAATTCAACTTGAGTATCTATAATATATTTTATTTAATCTAAGATAAAAAACCGTGTAACATATATCACAGCTACTAAAAAAAATTCTGACGTAATAGCTAGAAAAAAATGAATTTATTCGATTTAGTTTTTAACAATAGCATAAATATCGAAGGTGTTATTTATCTTAATGTATTCGCAGAGATAATATATAACGCTTGGAAAAAATAAAACTTAAACACAAAATATACAATTTTCTTGTAAAGCTGCATATATAAAAAGAGAAACGAAAAGTGCGTTGCTGATATCTTGCCTACAACGTAACCGTGGCTTGTCAACGATAATTTATTGCAAAATAAGACAACAAATAAATAATAAACACTTTGATATCTGCACTAGTGCATGGTGGTGGTTGGTGTCTTAATTATTATTAATCGCTACCTATTTATAACGCGTTCGACACCCCGGCTGCAATATTGCCGATGCTAACAAGCCGATCATCAGATGATAATCAGTTGAGAACGACAACTTCACTCGATCAGAAACGCCTGGCAAATAACGTTCACACACGGAGTACAATCAAAATTTATCGTTTACAAATTGTAATGACAGACTTGTGGCGTGAACTCGTTGTACAAGCCACACATCTATCCATCCACTGTAGCGAGTACTTGTCGTCATCCTCGATTTAGTTTGCCGAGGGTAAGTTCAAGGGCGTAATGTTATTTTAAGCATCTTCAACATGCTGCCAAGGTCATACCAGTATATTCTTGCACACATGCGTGTACATTCTATGGTTGTATATAGTTGTTAGATGTATGTACATGCATGTATGTAGGGCGCCAACATAAGTGCATATACAAACGTGTTCTAACCACGGCACTGAATGCCAATGTGTTTTATCATTATAAGAGTGCCGTGCATAAATAGTAATTTTCAACTGATTGGAACCGTATTGAAAAGGTGTTTTAATATGGAATAAATTGTGGGAACATCCTTTATTATGTGACACATGTGTATTCTTCTCATAATGCATAAACCTACACGTACCTACAGTAGATATATACTTTGAAATAACATCTAACCTGTTTAGACAATATTCCAAAATGAAAACATGAAGAAATTAAATATGTCTTATAATAATATACATACAATGTGATATTAGAAACATCTATACTTTTATACGATAATGTAAGTTATTTACATGTATAATGAAATAAATTAATTATACATTATGTATGTTTATATTAGAACAATACAAGTTGTTATCTGATGTGTAGAAGAATAAACTAGCTCTATGCACGGTTGTGTTGTGTTTTTTATTATTTTGTATTTTTTAGGATTTCGTGTCGATACGGACAGATTGACAGGGCATGTAACGTGTGTGTGTATGTATCTAATAGCAAACAGCATGCGGTCGTTACACATGCGAAACAAGAAGAAGACGTCGATGATTTTAATAGGACTGCTGTCGTCCTTATCATCAGTACCGAGGACCACTCAACATTCTTGCATTGAAATGCCGAAGGAATTAAGACGTTACACATAATTACAGTATGTTTTAGTAATTTCAATTTCAAACGATAATGCTTCATATAAAATGAAGTTTAAATTGAATTTTCAAATCAAATTGAACAATATGGAAACGAAATTATGTTGCTTACCTGTCCTCATAAAATTAATAATACTAGACTGTGTTAAAAACTTAGCATACAATTTTGAAATATTACAGATAAGTTATTACATGTTTTAAAAAGTCAAAATTGACATCAGAAAAGGAAGAAGAGATTAAGAACTGCCCTCTTGATATTGTTCCTAAAGAATATTTATACATCTATATTACCGTTAATTTGTAATTTTATTAAACAAAAAACTAGTTTTAAATAAAGATATTACGCTATACAAATTTATTAATAATTTTTTACTTCCTCTATCGTTATTTAGCGATAAGAAGAAATCCGTGACAAGTCAATTTTGGTCTATAACTGAGAACAAGGAAAAAAAAGTTGATATCATATTAATAATTGCCAAACTGTAAATATTTTTACACAAGCGATAAGCATATGTTTTTATGTGTGACCAATTGTTGGCTATATATAAATCTGCAAAAAAAACGTTGACCCGTACAAAACAAGATTTAGCAATTTAAATAAAATATTATTGCATAGTTTATACTTAAAATAGCATATATTATCAGTAGTGAATCGTGAATATGGGAAAGTAATATTATTACTTCATACTATTAATCAATATTATATAATATATAAAAAG
>JAGJTL010000037.1:785502-796817 GCA_022063505.1 Calosoma granatense
AATTAACTAAAAATGTTTTTTTTTATATTACATATTTTAATAATTCCTTGCAACATATTAGTGCATAAATATGAAAATAATTAATTAATTGTGAAGGAAAATACAAAAATAAAATCAATTTTACAATTATTTGAATGTAACCCACTTTTCAGTTCGGATTCCCGCTAACTATACTGTAATTTGTCCATGGTCGAAATAAATTGTACACTGTCGTTAACAGATAATTCCATTTAGCCACCATGTACAGTTCCCGCTAATTGTGCATGTTTCTACCAATGAAATAACAGTGTACATTACGAGAACAAAACTGAAAATTGCACACAAATGGATGCAGTGTACGTAGTGTTTCTAGAAAGATACTCAACAATGCATGTGTATGTATGTATGTATATGTATATAATAGCATGTAGACATCAAGAATGGTCAAGTTGGTAATACATGAGTATGTATTTTCGGTGTCGTGTGCGTTCTGATGCGTGTTTCCGGCTACTGGTGCTGCCACCACCGTGTCTCTCTCTGTGTGTGTGTGTGTATGTGTGTGTGTAGTTTCGTTTGAAGGTCATACCTGCGGACACAGGTACGTGCAAGTATGCAGGTATGTGTACTTGTAACTGGAAACAACCCTACAAAATGCAACGGTTACAAATGTAAGAAGGTGATTGAACTGATGAAGATTTATAGCTAAATACAATTACAATGAACACAGACATTGAGTAGTTTAGTTTAAAGAATTGTAAAGTAATTTGTACCGCTATTGTTATCTATAATCGTATACTTGCATTTAATAATAGACACGATTTATTACAACTTATTATTTGAATATAAATAATATTAATGCTTCTAGACGACTTTGATATTGTTCGTTTTGATTTGAGTTTTAAATTCTAGAATTCTGGCATTACAAGTATAAGTATTGATTTAGGTCTATTATTTTTCATTTCAATCACTAAATAATTTGATAACTTTCAGTATAATTAATACATAATACAGATACAAAAAATTAAACGGAACCATATTTCATTTTAAAGCTCTAAGTCAAATAATCAATTATATTAATGGTAAATAAATTTGCTTAAATCCGCCACGCATGAAAGAGAAACGATTAAAGAAATAATAGTCGCAGATTCTTGCCATTAATAATTTTTTGTTATCTCCTATGCTAATTAGATCGCATCCAGATTATAAATTTAGTGCTATATAAAAACATCAAAGCATATATTATCACTGGCTAATCATTACTGATATAATATAGTCATTACTAAAAATAAGCGAATTTATATTTTAGCATGTATTCCCATAATTTCATTTTAATTTAAAAATACTATTAAATTATATATTTGATTGTTGAAATAACACTTTAAAGTAAGAAGAATTTTGATAATTACTTTGTTTTAATATATAATTACTAGTAACTACTGGTTTTTGTAAATGAAACATCAATTAATGTCATTGTCGGAAAAATAAAAGTATATATTCATTTGCTGAAAATGTAATTACAATTTGAGAGAATAAAAACTATAATTTGGATGCTAATTTCCCATGAGACAATATATATGACTAAAGTAATTGTCATTATAAAGTAAATAATATCATGGTTCATAATTCACTTTGACATAATAGCTTCTATCATAATTACAGCATGCATGTCACGTGCCTAACTCTACATAGAATAACCTTCACTTTCATTCTCGAGAAGAAGATTTCATTCGCTCTTTCGTTATTCGTTCTGTTCAAAATATCCCCGTAAACATCCGACAATGACCGAACGATCACATGCCCCCCCCCCCGTGGGCACAGTACAGTAGTAAACTAGACAAAATTATTATAGATTTTATTACGGAAAATAGAAGAATAACAAAACCAGACGAAACGTGTTTCGTCTTCCTTGTCATCATGACTGACCGACTTCACTCGCGCTATTCATTTGATTTCTCCGAATGATTTACAAGACTGCTCATTACGTCATAATTGTAGCCATCATAAAAAACGTTCATGGCCCTCTTTGATCAGCATGTGCGTACCGAACAAGTCTAGAACCGGAAGCACGTGGTGTGTAATCTTCGGATAACAAAGCAGCGAACGCACAAGTGCAAGTCAGAAACAAGTATTTAAAGAAAGCAAGAAATTGTACATTATTTGCTGCAACTCTGTTGCGCTCAGATCTTCAATAAAGCCATTGCGCGCAACTATACAACTACTCGTACATACATACGTACATATATAATCGGTGTTACATCTCAATATAGCGAGAGAGAGAGAGAGAATGAACAAGTAATACATAGACAACTAGAGACAGAGATAGACGAACAGTAGTTGAATACGCAGAAGCTATCATGATTATGACGTTTTAGTAATATGAACAGATGACGCTTGTTACATAGCAATTCGATTTTCATTTTATTCTCTCAATAACAATACAAATACTTGGATATTTCAACAACAATGATATAATTATATGTTTATAATACTTTATTTTTATATTCAACAACATTAATCGTAATTACTAAATAGTACATACATATTTACACCATTTCTAGCTAACTATATTCTAGAACAAATCTACGTATAGCGTTTATATACGTAACAAGCATGTGAAATTTATTTTCATAGAAATGCCAATGGTTAGTAGCAAGTGTATGATGGTAAGTATATATGTGTCGTTACTAGCCTAGCACTACTAGATGTTGGACTATATTTTATCTAACTGGTCGGTACATGTCGCACGTTAATATTCGATAAACTAGAGTACATGTTTTGTTATATGAGAGGGAGCCTGCTGTTTAATAACTGATATTTGTAGTACAGAGAGTTATGTCCCCATGAAGAACACGGCAATGCGTTATAACTCTCGTATCAAAAACCGCCCGCTGCTTATGTAATAATTTCAGTCGGTACAAAAGAATGAATAGTATTTAAATCATTTGGTGTATGAAGGAACAGGAAGATACCGCGAGCGCGTATGTTTCCTTCTGTAATTATATCCATAATTAATTATAATCTACACACATGGAGTAATTCCGGGAACACACGTACATGAACTGCTACCGCACCGGCATACCTCACTATGTACTGTACAGGTGTAATAAGTCTCATTCTATTCATTTACATTCCTAAACATCATCATTATACATACACACAGGTATATACAAGTTCATATATGCTTCGTTATAGCAGGTTCTTTCAAACTGTTACAGAAATAGACAAATCACAGTTGTTGCTTATATAGTAGGAAAAATAATAATTTAAATATATTACAGACGTTAATATGCAAGTATAGATACATTACAAGTATACTTTACTCTGTGTACAGATATATAGAACACCAGATAGTTACAGTAAGAACTAGTTTGAAGAAAGGTCATCCGCGTAATTGGAACATGAAAGCAATGTTGCGAAACGAAGTAAGAGTTAAGGTTGTCTACACAGAGTTCATACTATAGCCAACTGTAATACCAACTAGTCCCAGCTGGATAGCCTAGTTCCTAAAAGTTACCCGGTTACTATTCGTGACCTGTCAAAACCAGTGGTGCAGTTCCGGTCGCGGTCAACCGTTATCCTTGCTGTATAATTCTTATTTATATAATATTCCTGCCATACAATGTTTAATAAATAATTAAACCAGAGAAAAATGCAAGAATATTCTAATATTTATTTGCTCTTAATAATAAATATACTGAAATAAATTAAAATGTTCTAATCAGATGTGTATTGAGTTACGGCTGTATATTTGTGTGAGCGTCGTGTTGGTCCAGTTTCGCGAGCGACGATGACGGCGGCCAGTCGCCGTATGACGCGCGATCGAGTGAGCGAGCTGTTACGGACACAAACAGCGGCAAGTTGACGGGCAGCGAGCGGTCGGTGACCCGCAGACCCCGCGCGCACACGGCCGGCCGGCAAGGCTCAATTGTCCATGACTCACACGGTCAATGTGGCTCTTACGTACGCTGTCGACCGGCCTTGGTAATGAACTACACATTCACACACACACATACACATATACATCGGAAGATCCGCATACATGCATACAAACAGGGAGAGAAAGATTGTCGAACTGAAATCCATAGGAAATTAATAGCACCCACATACTTTCACAGCACTATATACTAGCAAATAATATGTGTTACAATGTGAAATATATGTGTGCATCTCCAAATATTCAGTAAAGAATGCGAGCACTGTTTTGTGCGGGTTCGTCGCTTGATCGCCCGTTGGAATTTCCATGTGATTGCACGGCACGGGCAGGAACTAAACCCGGCAACGAGCGATCCTCTCGACTTCCACTACACTTGGTGCCGTGTTCTACGAATGACACGGACATCATCAGCGAGGTAGGGGAAGCAGTCAGGCAACCCGACATACTAGAAGATGCTGCTGCTGTTGCTGCCGTTGCACTGCCGAGCACCACGGCAACGTGTGGAAGGGGAAAGAAGAATGATGTAAAAATAACTCGAGGAAAAATAATCCACCCGAACAATAAGACCATGAAAGAAGGAATTACGGCAAAAATAAGCGACGTCGTCGACCAATCGGAGAACTCGCAACTTATAAATATGTTGTGCGTTCCACCTGCCGCGAACGCGAAGTAGTGGTGCATCGCCCCACCACCACCGGCCGGGCAGACGTCGCACAGTCGAAGCAGGAAAAGTGACCGACCGGCGCTCGCCAAACCATTTCTGTTGTGGTTGTGGCCGTGAACGCAACTAAGTACCTCCACTACAGACTTAGAAGAACAGCACCAGCACCAGCAGCAGTTAGAGAAGAACTAACTCATCATCCTTAGCCAATACAGTCAAGGCCAAGGACAAAGATTTTACTCTTTGAATTGTATCCAGTGTCAGTGTCACAGAACTATATCTACTAGAGTGTAGCACTGCTAATGCTACAGTAGACTACCAGTGCACACGCACACACACACGCACATCCGTCGTCGTACCACAGAGGAGACGTGCACCGTTCCGTGAACCTGCTGCAGACAAGCTCGTTGCAGTCAGCAGCACTTTTGCTAGCAAAACTCCGCACGCGCTCCTAACGTAACATAGTCGCGGTATCGGTGCGCTCACAACCAGACGACGTCGACACAGAGAGGAATCCACTCATCCGTCAAGCAGTTCACTCAGTCAGCGGACACACTCGCACACCCAGCTGCAGAGAGACAGAGAGAGAGCGAAGCAACGGCCAGCACAGCAGCAATAATCAGGTAGGTGCATTGATCCGCATACAACAACAGACCGGACAAGCAAGTGCCGGTGCGTCTCCGAGCGACAGAGACTCGACGCGGAAGTGCGTTCGAAAAACACATAACGTAACTTGACATCAGCCTGTACAACTATCCACATACATATACATATATACTTGTAACTTGTGTTAAATCAAGTTTTCTATCTGTATGCACACAATATAGCGTGTAATAACAATCATAAGACTAACTGTGCACGTCTTATCGTAATCACGCGAACGTCATCGTTCATCAATCTTTCGACGTTGGAAGAGGTGCGCGCGCGAGCGCGTTCATTCGATTAATTCCGTGTTCCGTGGAGGTCGGCGTGTGCGTGCGTGAATCAGGAAATTCCTCTTCGCAACGCGTAGAGGTGAAATTCATTCATTCCAAGACCGATGCAAGCTTGAACAGGCTTGTCTCGGTTCTATAGTAGGGTAACTAGTTCAGTCAAAGAATCATTTGTAACCGTTGACTCGTGAAATTTTTCACTGTAAAATACGTGATTTAATCTAGAGTAACATTTTATAAGATGTAGAACGTTCAGAGATAAACTGATCATATGTTAAACGTACATACATACATACATGTAGAGAGTGATGTACGGACCAGCGATGGGTTAGATTCTAATTGACAATGTACATGATGTAACGGACAATGTATAATTCGTGATCGCCTCGCGGGTTCTCAGCATCTATTAAAACTATGAACATAACTCATTATATACACCAGCATCACGGTAGATTTATTCGCAGTGCACACCACGACATGAACTTTGCCACTAGTGTTCCGCTCCACACACACACACACACACACACACACATATATGTATGTTATATGCAGGTAGATACACGCGTTCGCTAGATCAAAGTTTCAGTGAAATACACCTGCAGTTACCTTGTGCCCCTGATAACAACTAATAAGTGTCTGAATGAACTAGCATTAATAACATATGCTTCTATGACAATGAATCAAATCACTATCAGTATAAATTAGTTATATGCTCTCTACGTGAACTGGAAAATTTTACAACTAAATTATCCTAATATTATAACTAATACGATTTGAGATAGATCTTATAAATTACTACAGTGAAGACATGAATTATTTAAAAAGATGTTTACATTTCCTTGCTACAAAAAAATTGTTCCATTTCGTTAAATTCAGACATAAATGTTACATCTTGAATTATACACATATGTTCCTTCCTTTAGTTAAATTTAGTGTTAAATTCATTTATTTAATTACGGTTAAAAAAATCTACTAAATTCAGTAATAAATTATATGTACAAGTATAAAAACGGTTACACATATACCTACATGTATGTCTAATTTCCCTTTTAACCTCGAGAGTGGAAACTTGAAAGGAAATGACTTTGTGAAACAAACAAAAGGGTATGTGTGGAACTTGTCCACCAAGGGTCATCCGTTCACCGAAAGGCCAGAGCGGAACCGGTAAAAACAGTGTAAATCAAAGGGACCCCAGGAGTTAACGGAAATTAGCAGCCGAAAACAACGGATACTCAAACACATTAAGCGTCAAAATTATGCTGTTAGTTTTTTTTTCTTTATATATGTTCAGTAGCCGACGTTCATCATCACGCAATGAGAAAAAAATTATTTAAACTATCATCTGCTTCAATTTAAAACATACATCAGGAAATTGTAAAAATATTCTTCACCATATAATCACATAGTTCCTGTGAATATTTCTTTAAGAAATATTTCATTAAAATATTCTATCTGATGTATGTAGAATAGAATTAAAAATATTATTAATTGTTACGCATGTAATTAATGCCTGTACACACGAGTTCTGGTAAATTAAAATCAGGAACTAATTATTTTATAATTTTCAAATAATTACAGGTACTCTAAAATAATCAGAATAATTTTGCAAATATTCGTTTTTAATATGTACGTCCAGGATTTTAATTATTTTAGCTTTTGCAAATAATATTTCGCGTAATTAGTTGTAAAATTTAATTTCGTCCCTTCATTATGAAAACATCGAAATAGCAAACAAAATCTGAGTGGAATTTTGCAACAAGTTTTGTACTAATATTACGCTGCTTCATATAACCGTTTCCTATAAAATGCCTTTTCATTTCGTGCTGGGTGACCACAGAATTTCACTAACAAGATGATTAACAGTTTGTAAACGCAACGGTCACAGTCTGTTACCCACTCTGTTCACGTGTAAACGTTTGTAGCGTAAACGCGGTTTGGACCGGGTAACATTTGGTATTTATTACCAATGATCGTCGTTGTGTTTGAAGCGTAAAACGCGGTCTTTAGTCGCAAGGCAACGTAACACAAGTATGCGAACCTGTATACTTTAAAGCGGTTGCTCGTTCAGTGTGTGCGTATGTATGTATGCTTGTATAAACCAGCGTGTATGCGTGCATATACACACTGTAACGGGACATATAGGTTTGACCCGCCGCCAAGATTGTCCGTTTGTATGTGCGTGCATGCGTGTGCGTGTATTGGCTACTCTTGCCACAAGAGAGGCAATTTGAAGCATGCGCATTCAGCAACTGACCACAGGATGCAGAATGTAAAGGATAAAATATAACACTTCGTTCTACGTTGGAATGCAGATGATTTACTTCACTAATACTATTTAAACGTTAATGCTAATTCTAAATTAAACACGCAGAGATAATATTTTAGTAACAATTAAACATGCAGTGTTTATAATTTAATTAATATCATGACAAATATTTTTCACTGTATATTTGTCAATTTAATTTATACTAACGCAGAAAAAAAATTGGTAGGCGTAAAATTACATTCATTAGTGTTGTTTGTCTGAAATGTATGAATTATTTAAATTAAATTACAAACAAATTAATCATAATAAATGTTTACTAAAAATATTAATAATAGTCTCTGTCACAATTTAAATACAATAATGTCTGGAAGTCAAAATGTCATTTATTTATTTAGATTTCGTCTGCTAATACCCCAGGTGTGTGTGTTATTACAATTTTCAATGGCAAATGATTCAGAAGGTCACATTCATCCTACACAGACACTCCGCTCGCCCATTCAACTATTCAAACAGCAGCAATGAATTCCATAATCGTCTGTCGAATTCCAAAATAGTACGAATAACAGGTTCGCGTTTCCACGGAAAACACAAACTATTTCAATGTTCAACGACACATTTACTTAACGGGACATTCGAAATTAGAATTCCCGGTCCGTCGGACGTGTTACACCTACGGCCCATACCAAATGACACCGATATCCTTACACGTTAACGTAACGCGTAAAACGTTGTTTGCAAAACTCCCACGATGCCAAATTTGTGCGGACTGGATTTTTGGGTGTCGTGTTACGCGATGGGCGGCACTACAGAATTGAACCGTTCCAATGAATCGAACAACAAAAAGACGTAAGGTTTAACTGTAAGTCTTGTATTGGAACAAGACTGCACACGTATCAGCAGAAATGGTCGGTCGGTCGGTCGCTGACACTTCATTATTCAATGTAGGTATATCGGCGTCGGTATTTTAATACTCTTATGCGTGGAATTAATTTGAATCTTGCTGGGATAAACGCCTCATTATTTTGCGTGCCATATTCTTTTTCTTTTCCAATAAAACATGACACTGTACCTTTTCGTATTAATTTATTTTATTAACAGTTAACGCAAACACGCAGTAAGCCAGGCAGTTAATCGTTCTTACATATCAGCTATCTGCAGAATATTAATGATTCGCGCGTAATTAATAATACTCCAATAATCAATAGTTATTAATTTATAGCGCACTAAAGCAGATGATCAGTAAATAAATTATCAATATCGATTAGAAACCTATTTGTTCAATACTTTAATTAGTAACTGCGCTATCGTGGCTTGTTATGGTACGATATTAAATTGACTTTTACTGATTGAAATGTCGAGCAGTAGATATTTATTAGAATTGTTAGATAATAATTACATTGCAATGAAATTGAAATAATATTCAATTGGAATCATTCTCAACATTCATTGACACTTCAAATAAATATAATTACAGTTTTTAAATAGTATTTTATATTTAGTATAACTAAAATTATAATTTAAATATTATACACTTTAGTTTCAATCTTATAAATATACTCACTCCACTAGAATTTATATAGTTTACAGATTTCAATCAATATTGGAACATCAGTCTATTTGCTAATGGTACACGTATCGCAAGGACGTAACGTAACGATGTAAATGTAAATGCAAGCGTACAACTGCTAACGTTACAGCGTAGCCGATTCACTTAACTAGCTTTATTTTTTGCACGTCGTTAATGCTACTGGAATTTATTTATTGGTTGTTGTTATTATCGAAGCGTAAATTTGATTTCTATCAACTGTTTGAGTTTAACTCAATGACAAGCGTACTAAATTAACGTGTTACCTTGAATTAACTATTTAATTAATTTACTATTCTAACGATAACATAAGTAACTATTACAAGTACATACTGCTATCTGAATAATTATCAGATAGTTATTTACCTATAACATTAATCTAAACATACCTGAAATTAAATCATCAATAGTTTTATCGATAAAAATATCCAAACAAATTGGAAAAATGTGGCAGATCATTTTTTTGTTTACTAAACTTAAATGTCAACAATCTAACATGATTTATCTAGAAGAAATCTTTGACAATCTTTTCATTGCCGGAATAAACTCATATATAAAAGTAAATCTGAACACTTTCAATCGTGCAAATCACGTTCCGTCAAAGAGCGGAATCAATCTGAACTCGAATGCACGTGAACCAACGAGAACGAGAGTAAGATTCAATGAAAGATAAAGTGTCAGGAAGTGATGCGATGAGGTGAACTCTAAAGTATCATCAACACTGTGGAATAACAAGACGAAAACGGGCGCTCAAATGTTTGCATCTGCTGTTGTAGAGTTAGATGAAGACATAGAAAGACAGAGACAAAACGAACAGATGAGGCGCGTGTGAAAAGAATGATCATCGCAAAACACCCACTAGCTAACTATGCAGATCTTAATTAATGCCGACCGTTATTCTTGGCATTGTAAGCACGACCCGTGTGCATCCTCCGCCCGCTCGGCCCTCAGTGATGGGACCTGACGGTGGGAGTGGCGCCATGGGAATCGATCAGGTGAAAAGTCACTAGGTACCATCGTGGTCGCTGCAAGCAACACAGATACAATCTGGTGGTTAAAAGATTTGTACAACAGATAGCGGTAGATACAATAATTTTTGTGACATATATTACAATATTTGAATCTAGCAATTTTACTGTTTTGATATCGTAGATTGTTGCTTAGCTGTCCTTGAGCTATGACTTTACTACATTCAGATATGGTATAGCATTATAGCTGGGACTTGTCTTTTGTACACCAGTGTCCACGTGAGCGTGACTATTCATGTTTGACATACAACTTCAGGGTGTTCAGGTATACAGCAAGTGACAGTGTCTCGTTGCACGTTCACAACTTAAAGCTTGTTATGTGCCTGAACTTCAACATCACATCACACTACAGGCTACACAACTATAGCTGTCTGTGTCTGTGTTTGTGTGTCCTCAATAACGACACCATACGACACACGGTCACTTCCTTACTTCCGCGTTCTCATCCACACACGTCAGACCCGTTGGACGTAAGCTAACGTAGTAAGTAGCACTAGCGCAAAGTAACGTAACATATGTCCCGAGTGCTGCGCACGACCTATAACCGGCCCCAAGCTCAACAGTCCTCCGGGGGATTCTCTTCCATCAAATGTCACATTGGCTTACGCCGCGATATACACAGGCAAGCAATGGTGCTCATAAATCCGGCAATTTTATATATTGCCCTGGCCGAAGCCTTGCACGTGAAGTGTATATATGTATATATACATGGCGAGCACTGTCTAGCATGAAGAACAGGGTGGAACTGTGTTGTTATAAATGCAACTCATGCAACGGTTTCCTGACCGGACGTTCGTTATTCCTGAGACAACCAAATTTACATAGCTTGCACACACGTATGTTTTGTACTTTGCCACGTAATCCGAGAGATGTCAGTATCATCAGTCGTGGATGTAAAGAGGCGAAATTGAATAAGTCTGTCCTAACTAT